>JAFIRS010003045.1:0-160949 GCA_018342105.1 Gonioctena quinquepunctata | reverse complement strand
AAAGAACAAGTTTGAGTCACATCTTACTCAATAAAAGGTTAGAAATACACAATATACACATAATCAGGAACTTTGTAATGTCATCCTCAAGTTAGTAAGTATTTATAACCTTTTATAGAGTACCATGTGACTCAAATTTGTTCTTTTTTACATTTTTAGATGTATTGAAAAAGGAAATGAACGTTTCCGAAAGCTCGACCATATAACAAAGAGTATTCTTTAACCCAGCCCAGTTATTTTGACTGCAACCTCTAAATAGTTTCGTAGATTGTATTCTTCAGCTAGTCAGTCAAGATTACCCTTCTATATATATGTATATATATATATATATTTATATTTTAAATAGTTTTCTTGAATCCTTCCTGTATTTTTTTTTCGTAGAGTGTCTTGGGTTATTGGATTCGACAAATATTGTGACATTTATATTGGTAAAGACGTTTCGTCCCGGGCCTGGGACTTCTTCAGTTTCATTTATTTTATGTTATATAATTCAATAATCGAAATTACTAATTCAGATTTTTTTACAAGAACAATTTTGTTGGTTTGTATGAAAATATATAATTATTGATGTGCGGATACGTACCTGAGTGATATGTCGAGGTCAATTTATATTAAAATTAGTTTCGATTAGCTGCGTTGATGGTTTTCTTGGAGTATCCATTCATCTGGAGGGTAGTTTCGATATTCCAACTCCTCTTTCATGTGGTCGTTGTCCGCCAATCTTCTTGATCGAGTTATTAGTGTCTTCGCCACTGAGTGGATTTGTTGTGGATGGTGATGAGAATTCACTTTCAGGTATAGATTGGTGTGAGTTTTCTTGCAATATACTGTGTAACCCAGGATGCTGTCGGGTTTCTTTATGATCATGACGTCTAGAAAGGCCAGTTTGTTTTCTTCTTCTTCACTATGGACATTCTTGTCTGATACTTGATTTGAACTGTTCCGAACGCTTTTTGAAGAGTAGAAGACAAAACAAATCACTCGTCGCACTAGTGAATGGAATAATAAATTCCAATTCTCAGCTATTCTCACTGCAAACACAACCATTTGGAAATAAGTTTTTTGTTATGGAAGGTATTCTGATTTTTCTATATTGATAAATGTCTATTAGAAAAATAATCGAGAGTGGAGATATAATATACTCCGTTGGAATTACTATCAATACATTGAAGAACAAAGCAAATACTTAGAACTTCTAAAATTCTTCAAGTTCACCAGGTCAGAATCGCCATTGATATTATCTTCAATAAAATACTGTTTGTGTGTGAGTACTTCAAAGTGTGTTGACTTCATCTACTAGTTCTGGCTTTATCTACCAATTTAGAAATGACGAGGTTAGTTTGTTTCAATTATAATGAGATTGAATACCTATCGGTTTCCAAAATGTTGTCGAATTTTACAAAGATATATATATATATATATATATATATATATATATATATAGTGATAAGTATTCGTGACTGGCGGTAATATAGAAGTAGATTTCTTGTGGGGATGCAGTCAGGTTAAAGGGCTTTATTTCAAGTAAACTCTTTGAAATTCGTCAAGCTTTCGGCTATGTTTATTGCCTTCCTCAGGACGACTGAAATTATTATGAATAACAATATGAAATTGTATAGTATTAAGGTACTTACTAACATGAGAATAAATAAAATTAGTACATATGAGGAACATAAAATATTTTTCTATGACAGTGACAATTATATAATATTATAAATCAAGTTGGAAAATTTTGAATACTGAGTGATATATCATTATTTTTGTTCAATTTCAGTAAATATGTATAAATTTGACTAAGATTGTTCAAATTTTTTTATTATAAATCAAGTTGGAAAATTTTGAATACTGAGTGATATATTTTTTACAGCATCTAAAATGTGTGTATTATCATAGTCCATTCGATGGTCTTGCTGATTAACATGTTCCGAAAGTGCGCATGAATTAACGTTTCGTTTACAGTCACTCCTATGGGATATAATTCGACTATTGAGACTTCTGGAGGTTTGGCCAATATATTTTTCAGAACAATCCTTACAAGGGATTTCATATACAACATTTGACTTTTGGTTATTTTTTATGGGACTTTTCATTTTAGTGTGTAATTTTGAAATAGTTTTTATATTTTTTTTTAGCAATTTTGAAGTTTTCATTCTTCAATACATTGATTAATTTAGGAGTAAGTTCATGGATATGTGGAAGTGATCTAAAAAGAGGAGGTTCTATTTCATTTATTATGGGAGTTATCTGGGATCTTTGGAAGACCAATGAATTAGTTTCATTGAAAAGTAATTTATTAATTAGGTGTTTGGGATATGAATTTTCTAATTTTTATTATTTAAGATTCTTGTTGTAAACTGAATATTATTAATTTATAAATCTATTACTACATAATGGTTTCCTGTACCATTTAGTGATAATTGTATTTTGTTGGGTTTTGATCAGTTTCATATCTAAAAATGGCACACACTTTTGTGTTTCTTCTTCTATAGTAAATTGAATATTCTTGTCATAAGAATTGAAAATTGACAGAATTTCATCAGTACTCCCAGATGGTATTGATAGAATCAAATCATCAACAAAACGTTTTATAAATGGTATGTTGAATTTTACTCGTGAAACACAATTCTCTAGTAAGTCATCCATCACATAATTTGCCAGAATAGGAGATATATTTGATCCCATAGGTGTTCCAAAGATTTGTTTATAGAATTTGCCATCGAATACAAAATAAGTAGAATCGAAAATAAAGTCCAGAATTTTCATCAAAGAAGATTCATCCAGAGTGCAGAACTTTTCAATGTGTGACCATTTTTTAGTGATGCATTTCTTAACCAATGTAAAGGGTAAATTGGTAAAGAGTGAAATAACATCAAGACTGATAATGACGTAGTTTTGTGGAATTTGGAAATTATTAATGAACTCACTGAATGTGAAAGAATCTTTCACATAATAAGGATTTTCTGTTTCATAAGCATTCGTTAGTATATTAGTCAAAAATCCAGAAAGTTTGTTTGTCGGACTATCAATAGAAGATACTATTGGTCTCATCGATAGTGTTGGTTTGTGTATTTTTGGAAGTGTGTAAAAACGAGGAGCCACCGAATTATATATCATAAGAGATTTAGCTTTGGAGACATCAATTTTATTAGAATCTCTGAGATTGGAAACGATTCTGTTGGCTTTTTGCTGTAATGTGCATGTGGGTCTGATTTTATTGGTTTATAAAAGATTTATCTTCTAGTAAAGTTTGACTGTTTGCAATATATTGATTTCTATACATTGCTACAGTTATATTCCCTGTCACTGTTAGTTATGATGATTTCATGATTTTCTTTTAAATATTTCTTGGTTTTCACATACAATTCATTTAGATAATCTGAATTCCTATTATTTTTATGGATAAAATTTGTAATTATATTAGTGAATTGGGATCTGTATAGATTTTTCTTATCATCATTGATTTTATCAATGATATATTCCAAATCAGCTAAAATATGTGGAATATTAATGTCACGGTTATTAGGTGATACACTAAATTTGGGGCCAAGTGATAAAAATTTTTGAATATCGTCAGGAATATCTACTTCTGTTAGATTTTTAAACCATTTCTTTTCAAAATGTATTTTTGATAAACAAATGCGTTTCAATTCATCGATTTTACGAATATTTCTATTTTTTATTAGATTAAATTGTCGGTTGTATTTAATATTAGACCTACGTTCGAATTCTCTCGTGATGCGTTGAGGAATCATCATTATTAATTTTTCTCTTATGTTACGATACTCATTTGTCTTTGAAGATATATCACTAATGGTAATTTGAATTTCTATATTCAAAATTTTCTTTCTTGATTTGGTATTGAAGTTATTAATTTGATGTCCTGTTCTTCCATGTTGATGGTTCATCAAATTTGTTACATGCTGCACTCCGTTGGTAATATGTTTGGGAAATAAATTGTATTCTCTACATTTCAGAAGAAATATTTTTCTGTTTCTCAGTGATGCTAATTTGATGTTGGTATTTGCCCATCGTTTAAGTAAATTCACGCTAGTTATCCCATACTGATGTTGGATATCTTGGTAAAACCCCATCCTATTGATAGTGATAAGTATTCGTGACTGGCGGTAATATAGAAGTAGATTTCTTGTGGGGATGCAGTTCATATCAATTCAAATAGTCAAACAATGAATAAAAGAACTGATTTGAACAATCTTAGTCAAATTTATACATATTTACTGAAATTGAACAAAAATAATGATATATCACTCAGTATTCAAAATTTTCCAACTTGATTTATAATATTATATAATTGTCACTGTCATACGAAAAATATTTTATGTTCCTCATATGTACTAATTTTATTTATTCTCATGTTAGTAAGTACCTTAATACTATACAATTTCATATTGTTATTCATAATAATTTCAGTCGTCCTGAGGAAGGCAATAAACATAGCCGAAAGCTTGACGAATTTCAAAGAGTTTACTTGAAATAAAGCCCTTTAACCTGACTGCATCCCCACAAGAAATCTACTTCTATATTACCGCCAGTCACGAATACTTATCACTATCAATAGGATGGGGTTTTACCAAGATATCCAACATCAGTATGGGATAACTAGCGTGAATTTACTTAAACGATGGGCAAATACCAACATCAAATTAGCATCACTGAGAAACAGAAAAATATTTCTTCTGAAATGTAGAGAATACAATTTATTTCCCAAACATATTACCAAGGAGGCAGCATGTAACAAATTTGATGAACCATCAACATGGAAGAACAGGACATCAAATTAATAACTTCAATACCAAATCAAGAAAGAAAATTTTGAATATAGAAATTCAAATTACCATTAGTGATATATCTTCAAAGACAAATGAGTATCGTAACATAAGAGAAAAATTAATAATGATGATTCCTCAACGCATCACGAGAGAATTCGAACGTAGGTCTAATATTAAATACAACCGACAATTTAATCTAATAAAAAATAGAAATATTCGTAAAATCGATGAATTGAAACGCATTTGTTTATCAAAAATACATTTTGAAAAGAAATGGTTTAAAAATCTAACAGAAGTAGATATTCCTGACGATATTCAAAAATTTTTATCACTTGGCCCCAAATTTAGTGTATCACCTAATAACCGTGACATTAATATTCCACATATTTTAGCTGATTTGGAATATATCATTGATAAAATCAATGATGATAAGAAAAATCTATACAGATCCCAATTCACTAATATAATTACAAATTTTATCCATAAAAATAATAGGAATTCAGATTATCTAAATGAATTGTATGTGAAAACCAAGAAATATTTAAAAGAAAATCCTGAAATCATCATAAAAAAGGGGAAAAAAAAATTGCAAACAGTCAAACTTTACTAGAAGATAAATCTTTTTATAAACCAATAAAATCAGACCCCACATGCACATTACAGCAAAAAGCCAACAGAATCGTTTCCAATCTCAGAGATTCTAATAAAATTGATGTCTCCAAAGCTAAATCTCTTATGATATATAATTGGTGGCTCCTCGTTTTTACACACTTCCAAAAAAAACCAATCTCAGAGATTCTAATAAAATTGATGTCTCCAAAGCTAAATCTCTTATGATATATAATTTGATAGTCCGACAAACAAACTTTCTGGATTTTGACTAATATACTAACGAATGCTTATGAAACAGAAAATCCTTATTATGTGAAAGATTCTTTCACATTCAGTGAGTTCATTAATAATTTCCAAATTCCACAAAACTACGTCATTATCAGTCTTGATGTTATTTCACTCTTTACCAATTTACCCTTTACATTGGTTAAGAAATGCATCACTAAAAAATGGTCACACATTGAAAAGTTCTGCACTCTGGATGAATCTTCTTTGATGAAAATTCTGGACTTTATTTTCGATTCTACTTATTTTGTATTCGATGGCAAATTCTATAAACAAATCTTTGGAACACCTATGGGATCAAATATATCTCCTATTCTGGCAAATTATGTGATGGATGACTTACTAGAGAATTGTGTTTCACGAGGTTTTGTTGATGATTTGATTCTATCAATACCATCTGGGAGTACTGATGAAATTCTGTCAATTTTCAATTCTTATGACAAGAATATTCAATTTACTATAGAAGAAGAAACACAAAAGTGTGTGCCATTTTTAGATATGAAACTGATCAAAACCCAACAAAATACAATTATCACTAAATGGTACAGGAAACCATTATGTAGTAATAGATTTATAAATTATAATTCGTATCACCCACAAAAAATGAAAATAAATTTAGTGATATCTATGAAAAAATCACATATCCATGAACTTACTCCTAAATTAATCAATGTATTGAAGAATGAAAACTTCAAAATTGCTAAAAAAAAATATAAAAACTATTTCAAAATTACACACTAAAATGAAAAGTCCCATAAAAAATAACCAAAAGTCAAATGTTGTATATGAAATCCCTTGTAAGGATTGTTCTGAAAAATATATTGGCCAAACCTCCAGAAGTCTCAATAGTCGAATTATATCCCATAGGAGTGACTGTAAACGAAACGTTAATTCATGCGCACTTTCGGAACATGTTAATCAGCAAGACCATCGAATGGACTATGATAATACACACATTTTAGATGCTGAGAATAATGTAACCAAAAGAATTTTCTTGAAATGGTTCATATCAATTCAAATAGTCAAACAATGAATAAAAGAACTGATTTGAACAATCTTAGTCAAATTTTATACATATTTACTGAAATTGAACAAAAATAATGATATATCACTCAGTATTCAAAATTTCCAACTTGATTTATAATATTATATAATTGTCACTGTCATACGAAAAATATTTTATGTTCCTCATATGTACTAATTTTATTTATTCTCATGTTAGTAAGTACCTTAATACTAAACAATTTCATATTGTTATTCATAATAATTTCAGTCGTCCTGAGGAAGGCAATAAACATAGCCGAAAGCTTGACGAATTTCAAAGAGTTTACTTGAAATAAAGCCCTTTAACCTGACTGCATCCCCACAAGAAATCTACTTCTATATATATATATATATATACAAAACTTGGGATATTGGAGTAAGGAGCAAAGAAAAAGTAAACTCTTTAAGGTTCATCCAAGCTTTCGGAAATGTTTATTTCCATCATCAGGGAAATTACAATAGATGAAAAAACCAATAGTGATACATATTCAAGTGCGAAACATTATTGCTACTTACAACTTTGTTGAGGTTGGTTTCATTGATGTTGAACATATTCATCTAACATAGTGATAAAAAAGAAACAACGTAAATCAAGGAATAAAGCGAAGTTCAAAGTTAATAAAAACACATTAACATTGTTTAAAAATAAATGAATATAAACGTGTACTCTATGTGTTGTGACAAATTAGACTGACAGGTTAGGAATAATTCCCGCAATCATATTTGAGCCAACGACACCTGATAGGTGTCAGTTGGAAATCATTATAGTGGTGCCAACTGTTACATTAGTGCCAACTGATGTTACCGGGTGGCGGTAATGTTAAAAATAACTATCATTTGATATTGCATTGTTGTCAATTTGGATTGATATCTAAGGACAATAGATGAGGTAGATCTCACTCAAATGGTTGATATCGATTTTTTAATTGATACAATCGTTTTCTTGCGAAATGAAAGCCATTTCTCAGAATGTTTTCTTCGATGTATGTGACTCTTTAAAGTATGTGACCCAGTCGACCATTCTGTATAAATCGACGTTCATAGAATTGCTCTATATTCTACCGTTCTGGAGATAGATTGCACGGTAACGTCATCCAAGTCTGAAACTCGATAATTAATATTTCCAGTACAAAACCCTGACTCAATCGATTAAAAATTCAATTATTTCTGATATGGGGGATTATTCCGTGGTTCCTCGTGCAAACTGGAACGTTGTCCGTTTCTTCCTGGGTTCACGAAAATTCCACTTTGAAAATCCAGAATATCGACATATCTGCCTCATAATGCCGCTTCCGCATATTTTCAACACTGACTGCTAATATTTTCTCCATCATGACCTGATCAATTGAAAATGTTGTAATTGTCAAGAAAACTTTATGAATCTTGAAGCGCACGCCTTATTTGCAATTCAATAGCTGATCAGTATGTCACGTCCAGAACTTCTTCGTATGAGAAAGCATCGAAACCGTTCAATATCGAAGAAATGGCTCGATTTTATAGCAGAGGATGTGATGGATTGGATGGAAATTCGATTTCCACTCGAGAAAAACCAAACTATATCCATATAATCCACGTTTTGGTAGGCTATAAAATGCGGACGAGGTGTTGAATTCTCAAGGACATGCCTATGCATAGATGTTAGCATGTAATTTTACTCAATTCGTATGAGTACGATATACTCAGGAACTAACAAGTGAATATGGAGCGTGCGAAAATCTATAACCCAAGTCTCCGAAACCACACAAATAATAATAATAGTGTTTTCATTGTAACAAAAAAATTAGGGTCCTTTTTCACAAGCTATTATTCAACTTCACATTTGTATATATAGCTCATCAAGCGAGTCATGAGTCGTGGGATTTCGCAGAGTGCGTAAAAAAAAGAGCGAGAAAGCATTCGGAGCAATAGAGAGAGACGGGCGTGAAAGAATCACGTTCTAATCTTGTTAGTGGATTTTGATCAACTTCTAGTATCCGATTAACGTGAAATTTGGCAGGTGTTTATAATTCCGTTGACAATGCTTTTAGATTTTTTGCCAGATAAAAAACAAAATGGCGGCTCCAATATGGTAGACGCGTTTTGTGATTTTGGTTGGATTCTATTCGAAATTGCTATGAGGGGCTCTTTGGGGACAGATACCGCGATTTTTTTTTCGAAGTGCATGAATTCACGATGGTGGCTCCAATATGGCGACGAGATTTGTGGTTGAAGCCTGATTCCAATAGAAATTGGTATGTGGGGGTTTTTGGGGTCGGAGATCATGATTTTTTGTCAAAATCCACGATTTTAGGATGGCGGATTTGGTAATTATAGCCCGATTCCATTCGAAATTGGTGTGTGGGTCTTTTGGGGGTCGGACATCATGATGTTTTCGTCAAAATTCATGAATTCAAGATGGCGGCTCCAAGATGGCGACGGGTTTCGTTATTATGGCCCAATTCCATTCAAAATTGGTATGTTTTTTGGGGTAGGAGATTATCAATTTTTGTCAGAATTCGATAAGATGACAGATTTCGGGAATGACTGAAAAGAATATGATAAAAATAAATAAAAAAATCAGACAAGCTTTTATACAAATGCAACCAAAAGGAAAAAAAATTTTTATTGTTTGAGGTTATTCTGTGAGTTGCAAATTCAAAAGCTTGCTGCGAATAGGTGATTTTGCGCGGCAAGATTCTGAATCTGTTGCTCACAGAATAACCTAGGTCAAACAATTGAAGAAATCATTTTTCATTTTTAGTGCATTTGTATAAAAGTTTGTCTTGAAATTTTTTTCAAAGCATTTTTATAATGTTACGAACCACTGTATATCAGTTCACTAACACACATATAAAATCTCTTCGAAGTGACAATAATAAAATGATAGCAAGTAATTATATTGAAAAGATATTCACGAAAAACAATTCATTGGATATGATTCATGTTCTCTGAATGAGACTTGATTGGTGGCTTTTTCTACTCAGTATTTCATTGAAAATGTTGGACCTATCCTACATGACAGTGGAATAGAGCATTGTTATGGAACACTGTATATATTTATATATTGAGGTAGTGGTGTCAGAGATTTCTTTCAATTCTCGCCATAAGTATTTATTAGTCTGATAATCATTCACTTCAACAATGAGGCATGACATATCATAGACGAACCACTCATTCAAATTCATCCAATGTGATATTGTTGTATTTCCTCAAGCCAAAATAATATATCAAACAAATATCCCATACTTTGTGTAAGGAGTTTTATTGTTTGACGATAGGGCAGGCCAATATACTCTATTGTAGTATCTTGTCATGGAGAAAATTAAGGTAAGCACAAATTGAGTTCGATGTAATCGCTTTTTATATTATCCGGCATGTAGAGTGATTTCAACTAACCATATGATCTTTGCAGCAATCCCGATAGATGTTTTCCATGAAATACTCTGAGAATATGCAGCATGTCGTGAAGGCCAAAGTTTTACTATTGAGATATGGTGAAGTGGGGATTTTCTCGATTGTTACCGAAGAGTATTCAGTGGCAGCTTCAATCATTGTAATATAATTCTATCAACAACGAACATTTATGAACCAAAAAATGATGATGAGGATTTGTGAGCTTTTGTTGGGATCTATTCCGCAGTAGGTTACATTACCTCAACATGGCAAATGTGATAATGCCAAATCGTGGTGAAATAGGTCGATGTGCACGGGAAAAACCCGAGGTAGCAGTTTAACAGATTACATCCGTAAAATCTACTTTGAATCTATATTGGCTATTATAAGAATGATATTCATTCACTGAGTAAGTGGATTCGACATGGATGGAACCCAACTATCTATGTCATTGTTAAAAAACTTTAATTTAATCATACTTTTGATCGTTCATGTATTGACACAACACGATTCATCATTCACAAAAAAGCGTTTTCCTTGATGAATGTGAAAGCTCCCATCAATATTATATGTCCCCCGGTACAATGGCAGAGTTTCAATGGCTACTAACATCAAATGAGTTCTAATTGAATACCAAGACTATTTTTGCAAAAAAGTTTAGAACCACCGCAGTGGCGGTCAGAATTTGGGAGGTCATTTTAACCGCATTCAACGTGTTAACAGAGCTGGCAATAATTCTGCATTCTGGATCGAACCTTTATATATTCTCTTCAATAAGTTCGTGTAACTTCTAAACGTTAGAAAATTGCAGAATTTGTTCTTGTTTTCGTGTTGGGTGATGGAAATAATATAGCTAATTATCTGCACGAACCCTTTTTTGATATTAACAATATTCTTCTGATATATCAGCACGGTTTTATGAAAAGAAAATCAGTCCATACCTACATTCATAATATCAGTGAAAATGTGGTTAGGAGGAGCGGTATGTGCCATGTACACCGATTTTTCGAAACTTCAATGAGTTTGTTTCGAAAAAAGCGATTACATAGTCTATTCCGATTTTTATGTGAAGTTTGTCCGCCTTTTTCGCCGCCATCTTGAATTTCATGGTGACGTGCATGTGTGCTCGTCAACTTTAATTATGAATGGCGATATCAGTGGGAATCCAGTTGCAAGATTTTCTACATTCATACATACAAACTAATACCTCGTGTAATAGAAGAGGCAGATCCAGCATATTACTTCATATGTTCGTGAGCATCTGTAGAATTCATATAATAGAAACTATGAGTTCAGTCGAATTTAATTCCAGTTATCAAAAAAATCCCTGGAGCGAACTCTGATGTTGATACAGTGGAAATACGAAACGAGGATGTACTCAATTAATAAGGAATCCCAGAAGTGGGTTTGATTTCTATTTGGACTGCATATAAGCACCATTATATAATGGATTTGGATATTCATTTCTACAGTTCTCTTTTTATGATTCATTTTATACAGAATGGCGGCTCAACAGACAGATATAGCTGCCCAATTACTCATCTGCACGAAGGAAAACAACTTATCAAAGAAAACTGTCGAATAAGTTATGAACCTCAAAACTTATAACAAAGTCGAAATTTTAATCTCAACTTGATAACATCAAGAATCTAACCAAGAAAATGACAATAGAAAAAACAACTGATTGCTATACAAAATTAACCTCAGATGTATCAACGATATAATAATAATAATGGCATTGTTATGTACCATACAATTGAAGATTAAGACACCCATGCAGTTGTGTTTTCTAAATCTGTACTGCTGTTTCTAGGTAGAAAAAGAAAACGTTTTGAATAAATATATTTATTATAAATATATATATATATATATATATATATATATATATATATATATATATATATATATATATATATATATATATATATATATATATATATATATATATATATATATATATATATTGTCAAATCCGTAAAAATTTTGGGAACCGCGGAACAGCTCGTAGTTTTGGTAGGTAATCCAATTTTTTGTATATTTTTTTCAAGCTTATTGAGGACTTCTGGAGCACGTAAGAAGACGCTGTTGAAGTATTCAGAAAATGAATTACACATGGCGTTGTTGCCTGGAGCTTATTTTTATCGCCTGAGTGCATATGAGTTGGAATTGATTTGCCTTTTTTTTAATGAGACCAAGATAATCTCTGGTACGATTCGATTCTATTATAATATATTTTCCGCACTGATCGACATTTTACGTGGTCCTCGTTTTTTTAATGTATCTTGTGATATTTTTTTTTATGATTGATTGTATCCTTCAGAAAACCACTGGGGAATTTTTTTTTCTCACAGTTATTGAGGAACAATATTTTTATGGTGTTATAGATGAATAAAAAAAATTCAAACACTATTCGGCGTTACATTTCTCGAAGCTTCCCTCGCAATCAAATTGTCTCATCTCTTCAGTTATGGTTGCACGCCATGAAAATTTAATCTAACATGAGATTGATAGTTCTCAAAATTCATGGCTGAATAATCGATTGTCACTTTCAACGATTTATGATGACTACAGGAATTTTTCAGCTAAAGCAAAATATGACAAGATTAAATCTGGAATTTGACATTGACATTGAGCATTATTTGCTGTGTTGTTTAAGTTTCAAGAGAGATTTGAACAGAGAAATTCATGATCAATTTTTCAGTATTTGAAGACTTATTCTCACATGATGGAGAAATTTGCTGTTACCTATACACAAAGAAATAAAATATATTTGATTGTGTCGAGGCAATGAAACCCTGCCACAAAAACTTTAGAAATGTAGTTGGAGTTGAAATTAAAAAAGTTTTTACTGGCTACGGAGACATTGTCCCTAAACTCATTTCATTCTGGTTCATGAAAGGAATACCTACGATATACTGAAATGGAATGTGTTTGCGGTTGAGAGTTTTGTGCGAGAATGGACATTTCAACCCATTCCTTCATTGTCATAGAAAATGGATATACCTTTCAGAAAATACGAAATAACATTGAACGAAGGATAAAGTAGAAAGCTGGAAAATATATATATATATATATATATATATATATATATATATATATATATATATATATATATATATATATATATATATATATATATACAGTGCGTTCATAATTCATGAAGTGTGGACACGCTCGATTATCTGACGAGTTAATGTTTTTCGGTGGTCGATTTTTAATTTATGTTTCTACTTTTTTTAACAGAAAAAATAATTTTTACTCCCACTAATTGGCAAGATATGACGACATTGACAATTCTTTTGAATGGAAAGGGTATATTTTTATATCAAAAATTAAAAGCCCATATTTTTCTCAGTCCAACCATACCACGAACGTCATATGTAATATTTTAAGTTACAGAATACTGAGTATAAAGGAAACAGGTGCTCATAATTCTTAATATTTATTTTGCAATGAATACCTGAAAATAACTCAGTAGTTAGTTCGAGTATATTTCCAAACCTCAAGTAGGCTATGAAAACATCTGAAAGCCCTTAGCAACCAGACAATGAGTTCTCAGTTACCACTGCATATGTCTTTATTAAATTGATTTGTTTGTAGCATATCGATTTATAAGTCTTCAATATATTTCTGAAAAATATTACTCTAAAACAAATGATTTGGAATTACGATAAAGGTACTGCCAGAAAAACAGCGAATAGAAGTTTTGATGATCTTAGGTTACGGCAATCGTAAAAGAAGTATGCGACATCTTTAATGAAAAACATATCCTGATTCAGAACCAATAAGCAAATCGACATCAAGCAAAATATTGTACAAATTTAATGAAATTGGCAATGTTGAGAATGAGCCTTAAGAGTGGCAGACCTACCGTTACCGATAACACACAATTAAATGTATTACTTTATCTAGCAGCAATGAGATGTACCGTGATGGTGTGCAGAAGTCAAATTACATCCATATAAAGTTAAACTCATACATAAACTTAATGAAGATGACTTCAATAGACATATGAAGTTTTATAAAAATATGCAAGAAGTGTGTAATCACAATGGTTTTGAATTTTGTATCTTATTTTCCGACGAATCAACTTCTCGTATGAACGGTACCATGAATACGCAAATTTGTCATTAATGGCAACAGAAAATCCCAATTAGACGATGGGAGCTTATACCAATATCCCCCAAACTGTGTGGGCTGGGATTCTTAGGAATACCACTGTGGGACCACAATTTTTCAACGGTACTGTGACAAGTGAAAAGTATTTAGAAAAGTTGCGAATTAATGTGGTTCCATATTTAACTGAAACATTTACAAATAGATTCTACTTTTTGGTCCACATTATGCTCCAGTTGTTAGAGATTTTGTGAATGAAACCTTTCCCAATCGCTGGATTGGACGAGTCTGTCACATTGAATGGCCTGCTAGGTCCCCAGATTTAATTCCTATGAATTTTTTGTCTGGGGTTCCTTGAAGAGTGAAGTATATATAAACCTACCTACCAATTGGAAAAACCTTAAGGAGAGAATTCGAACTGAAATACAACGAATTGTCAATTGTCGATGTTGTCAAACGTAACCCAAGAATTCATCAGATATCAGTTGGCAATATCCCCAACCCAAGGAGCTCAATTCGAGCATTTGTTGTGATTGTGTTATTTGTTTATTTCTATTATGTACTGACTACTTTTAATATTTTCGTTGCAAAATAAATAATGAAATAAATAGGAAATATGAGCACCTGTTTTCTTTATACTCAGTATACTGTGACTTGAAATGTTACATATGACGTATGTGTTATGGTTGAACTCATAAAAATCTGGGCTTTTAATTTTTGATATAAAAATATACCCTTTCCATTTAAAAAAAATATTGATGAATTCATATCTTGCAAGGTAGTGGGGGTAAAGATTATATTTTCTGTTGAAGAAGTAGAAAACTATAATTAAAAATCGACCTGTCCGAGCTTTATCTCCGAAAATAATTAACTGGTGAAATAATCGAGCGTTTCCACACTTTATGAACGCACTATATATATATATATAGATAGGTTTCCGCGGTCATAACTATTTGAAATATGTAAATTTCGGTTTGAACCGCGACTGGAAATATGATTATTTCGTCGTTTTGGCTCCCATTTGAAGCCATTTTTGAGAAACCTAAAAAAAAAATTATAACATTAAGAAAAGGTGCTCACTTAGGATTTTGTGTGTCAAATGAACAAATAAGAAGGTGTTCCATTCAGAGAAATGTGTTGCAAACATAACATATCTCTCGATCACAGTCGTCAAATATGGAATTCGCACTAGAAAAAAGGGTTCATTGAAATTATGGCAAAGAAATGGAAAAAACTGCCATTTTTCGAAAGAAGCTTTTTTAAGAAGAACTATTGAACTCAACCACAGGCAATACTTGATGAAATTTGTAGAGCCTTAGTTGGTGCTTCGTATGGATCGATAATATATGGGTGCTCCTTTTGAAATAGGGAAGATTTTGCAAATTTGTATTTACAATTCACAACCTGTTTTTCGCTTCGATTTGAAGTTCAATAGCTGTTTTTCGTACTCTGTATATCACAGGTCAATTTTAGTGATATCATTTGAGAAAGTCACCAACGTGAAGCATTCGATCAAAAATCAATATCACTGAGACTTGGCACAACTTTGAAATTTCAAATATTATAAGTGACGAATATTGGAAAAAAACCTGTCATGCTGAGATTCTCGAAACAAAAAACATAGATAAAGTACCTTTCATTTTTCATGTAGAAACCGAAAACTGATAAAAAATACAGGTTGCCCTTTGAAAAAACAAAGTTGGGACCTGCCCAGAAAACATTGAACACCCTGTGTGACCGGCAATTTTCCCATTTTGCCTATCTCGAGCAACTAGGTTACATTATAGAAAAATATATTGCTATCTGTTTCCTAAATGGAGATATGGAGTACCGCGCCTCTGTTGCAAGGCCCTGTATATAAATATTTCGAAATTGAGGCATCTTTTCTGACGGAACGTAGAACTTGTCAAAATGAGTGATTTCACAAAATATTACTCCTATTCAAGTTCATTAATAACCGAGAATATTGAGGTACGGTCCTGCCAAGCGCTCGTTCCGAATTACACCGCTGGTGTCAGAAGCCCGCATTACTCAGAACTTTCATTTTTGGACAGTAGTTAACGTGACTAAAGTGTGTGTTGATAGCTTTTCAATACGTGTTTTTCGCAGTAGTTGTGTTACGTTCGTTTGAAACAATGGCGCATGTTTAAAATTACAGCTTTTGTTTGACTTGGTGACAAAGTGCAGATGCAGCATGCGATTTAAATAATCGTGAATTTGGTACAGAGGGGTGGTGATACGAAGAGTCTAAGAGAACAACTTGGGGGACATGCAGGAAGGCCTATACCACCCGAAATGGTTGATATTGGGGAAGAGATCCTTGAAGTTGTCGAAGACGATCCAACAACAAGCACTAAGTCTATTGCAAGTCGTGTTGGAGTAGCTCACAGTGAAGTATGGAAGACTCTGAGACAGGAACAATTGTATCCATACCATTATCTAAGGGTACAAGCATTAGAACCCCAAGATCACCCCGCAAGGGTTCAATTTTGTCGATGATAACAATAACGAAAATTCCATGAAACTCATATTGGCTTCAGACAAGGCCACATTTACAAGAAATGGCGTGAGTAATTTCCATAATACATAATGTTTGGGCAAAAAAAATCCATACGCTGCAAAAAGAACCCATTCTCAGCGGATATTTTCACTGAATATTTGGGTTGGACTAATTGGTGGTATGCTTATCGGGCCATTATATCTTCCACCCCGTATGGATGGTGAATATTATTTGGAGTTTCTACAAAACACTTTGCCAGAATTACTTGAAGATGTACCTTCACAAGTGACATTAAAAATGTGGTTTCTACTCGATGGAGCTCCAACTCATTTAAGACGAAATGTTCGGGAATATTTAAATATCATGTTTCAGAACAGGTGGATAGGCTGTGCGTGGACAAAGGGATTTCATTCTTGCCACCTGTAATGATTCATGTCGAGCTCGACTGTGCGCGCATCAAACACCAAACGAATGGTGATCACTTGGAACAGTTTCTGTTAATATACCAGGACCGTAATGGGGCCATTTTTTCCGGTGAGTTTGACAACTTTGTAATTTTTCAACCTTTATATGAGTGATTTTTCGTGAAACGATCAATGTTGATGAGTTCTACATAATGTTGATGAAGAAAAATGCAATTTAGCGACAATATTTGGTGAATATAAAGTTACTCGACACTTGCACTCTGAATATAGGGGAAAAACTTTTCTTACGTGTTTTTGCCCCCTGGAAAAAAATGCGGCGGTCTCATACCGTTTCCGAGTTAGGGAACTTTTTTTTTTAACCTCATTTTCAAGCACGGTTTTCTCGCCCAAAAAATCACTCAGAATGTCTTCTTCTTTTCACCAGCATAAACAATACACCCTTAATCAGTTATTTTCGGCACAACTTTGCACAAAATATCGTCGTTTTTATCGAAAAAATCCTTCTCACACAGTTCCGAATAAACAAATTTCACACTTTGACAGATGAAATTCAGTAACTTTGCCTCATTCTTCATGTTGGTAATAAATGAATCACCGCACACAACACTTGCACACATAAATGAAGGGGAAACTATTGCTCACATTTGAATTCGACAAGTTGGCGGTGATTCATTTATTACCAACATGAAAAATAAGGCAAAGTTACTGAATTTCATCTGTCAAAGTGTGAAATCTGTTTATTTGGAACTGTGTAAAAAAAAAGGATTTCTTCGATAAAAACGACGATATTTTGTGCAAAATTGTGCCGAAAATAAGTGATTTAGTGGGGTGTAACTCGGGAATGGTATGAGCATTTTTTATGACTATTAACATAGTAAATACACAAATTACTATGATTTCATAGCCAAAAAAGGGATAATGATTTTTACTGTCGCTAAAATAATGGATTTATGAAAATTCATTTCTTTTTTTTCAAACTGACCGCCGGGTTTTTTTTTTTGTTTCTGCTCGGTTACGGAGGCTTGTTAATTCACTTCATTTCAAATCTACCTACATCTACATTTTCGCCTATATATATATATATATATATATATATATATATATATATATATATATATATATTAGAAACGGAGGACTTGAAGTCCCTTCACAAAATTCAATGTGAATTGAAATAAGTGGTGAAAACAACTACTTTCCTGGCAAATACCACGCAGAACATTGAATGGTATCCACCTGAAAATCTATGCAGACTTCCATTACCAATGAAAATTGATGGCAAATGTTTCTTTCTGATGAACTTATTTATTTTTAAAGAGTGTCGGGCCTGCCTAACAATCCGTATACCGGTTTCAGGCTTTTGGCTTCCATCAGACATTCAAACATAATCAAGTTCATCAGAAACAAATATTTGCAATCAATATTCATTGATAATGGAAGTTCGCATTGATTTTCAGGTGGATATTATTCAATGTTCTGCGTGCTATTTGCCAGGAAAGTAGTTGTTTTTCGCTTGTAGTCTACCACTTATTTCAATCTATATTAAACATTGTGAAGAGACTTTAAGTCTTCCGTTTCTAATATTACACTTCATATGTTTGGCCCTCTTGTTTGATATATATATATATATATATATATATATACAAGATTATTCAGATTGAATACCGATAGAAACAGTTGTCACATGGCTGCCAGTTGCTGTTGGGGGTACATAATATCCCGCTCAATATCTGTTGAAGTAATATATTTTGATTTCTATAGTGTCTCATGTTTTTCCACGATGTCGATTTTTTTCTGTTTGTTAAGACACCAATGTCATCGTAAAAGACTCTGTAGTGGGTCTCATTCCATTCCCCATTTTGTGATCTATCGAAATATTTTTCCGTAGATGGTTTTTTGAATCTTCAGTACCAGGGAAGACCATATTTCCAATTCGCACAATTATCCTGTGAGCACCATACTCTGGATTTCTGAACGATTATTAAAATGATATTTTTCAACGATCACGAGTAAACAGTGTGCAAGTGTATTGATAGCCATTACATGATCGTTGCATACATTATTTTTTCTACGACCAATAAATGATAAAATAAAAACAAGAATTTCTCGTGGTGTACAAGATCATTCTTCACTGCTCGACAAACTCATAGGTATTTTTAACGCGTTGTGATTGAATGCCAATTTAAATTAAATGTCAAACAATTATGTAGAAACATACCAACCACTTGATTATCCCCAAGTACGTGTTTCTATAGGGCGAAATTTCGTTTCATAATGAAAAGTACGTGTGTTTTTATTGGCCAAAATATTGGCGTATACGGGAGTAGAAAAAATACATTTTCAACACAAACTTCCAATAGGGCCTCAATGGATTGGAAAACCGAATGATGTTCTGTCAACAATATCCAAAATACTTCCTGATGAAAGTATGTGTATCGTGCAAAACATCGTTCACCATATATAAGTTCTGAATAGATTCGAATACTATTTTTTGTCGAATTACAGTTATTCGGTGAATAATGAAGAGGTTCAAGAGCTGAGACCAAAATGGATATTCTAATGGCCTCACCGATATTCATCGCCCATACATGTGAATTATAATACAATAATGTTGAGTTTTATAATTTGTAATTTGCAAATAAATGTGAGTTCAGAAATTTCAATTTCCGCTCAGTAGTTTTTAGACGGGGTCAGAGAAATAAGCGACACGAATGAACGGTTATTAGCTGAACTTTTTCATGCATAACAATGCTTTTTTTTCAAAAATGTTTCCAAGATTATATGTTCCATGTAGGGTGAGTTCATATCACTTATGATCACAATCACGAAACTGAATTCATCAAGGCAGAACGTTATTGATTGAATTATTTATATACTATAATAATTCCTCAAATTTCCTCGATCTGAACAACTCTGTTTACGCATTTACATGGAAAGTGTCGGCAACCGGGCGAATGCCATTACAGGTGTTCTCCAAGGTTCCATCCGGATGCCATGGCTGAGTATTATTTCCAGCATAGCGACTTGTTTATATGTATCAAAGTCCCTTCAGATACTGCGCAATCATTAGTACCTTAGTACCTCCCATACAAATTTCAATTCAATAACTCCAATGACACCTTAAATCTGAATCGGAAATCTGACAATTCAATATACTGCAATGCAACTACGAGCTGAGCTTTTTCATCTCTTTCTCCGAATAGGTTTTTTATGACTATCTATTCTATAGACAAGCCATGATTTCCAGAGTTCCAGGGATATGAGATCCAAACTTGGCGGGGGTGTTGGATTCAAGAGTTGGCATTTTTTTTAATATTTCATACTCTCCCATCACTTCCGATTTTACCGAAAGCGACCCCAACTTGGGAATTTCAAATGGAACACCCTGTATATTTTTACTTTTTTGGAATCTAAGGACGATTCTGAGTACGATCACGTAGTTTCGAGACGAAAAATTGGTACATTTAATTTATTTTTCAGGAGCATTTTTATTTTTACATCTACTCCAACCAATCTGATAGACATAAATGATTCCAAAACCACTAATTGTAAAAATAAACATTTTTTTCAAACGACAACAACTTTCAGACACTCATTCCTTAGATTCTAATTTTCACGATGAATCCATTAATGGAATCGAAAATCGGATGGATAACAATCCCAATACACTAATTATTTGCCGAAGAATCATAAGGAATTTGCGGTATATCGCTAATCAAGTATGCTGTGAATACAAAATTGAAGGAGACTGAATTAAAAAACAACAAATTTTCATAACAAAAGTTTATAACCAACCAACAAAAAAAACTACCCATGATACCAGGATTAGTTGAATAGTCTAATCGAGAAGTGAGTTTCCTGCGAAAAATAGTCAGTAATAGCTCATTCGATTAGAGATGCAATTATTATTTTTTTGTTTTTTTCTGTTGTCGAAAATTGCAATTGTTGTTAACAAAATACAAAAACAAAGAAAAGGGGTTCAGTTTCTTCTAAATAACTCAAAAACTATGAGAGAGCAAAAATCTAAAAAAAGATTCTTAAAGACGACAAAATTTCCAATAGAAACTGGAACTCTATCTTCATTATTTATAATTTTAATTTAACGCTGAAAATAGGGAACACCACATAAAATATTTTTTATAGTACCTATTAAATATCAATTTAAAAATTTCAACTAATTATGGTGTATTTTTAATACTTGAAAGAACAAGGTTCCGTTAGAAAAAAAAAAGTTTATTTGTTAAATAGTCCTTATTTTTCGGAACTCGGTTTTTATTAAAAACGGCATGGTTTTAAATGATAGCTCTAAATTTTTTTCGCTTCTTGGAGCACTTTTTATATATCTATACTCAACAAGATCATGTTATAAGAGTTTTCAAAAGTTGTTTATTTTGTTTATCATAATTTTTTATAGTTAACAAAAAATGAAAAATTTAAAAAAATTGTTAACCTTTTTTTTTTCAACCATATATTTTGCTACTGCTGTTATTGCATCAAACGGTGGCATTTATAAACATTAAAAACAATTTTCAGGAGATTTGTTCATAAACAAATTGATTACCTAGTTGAATATTTTTGAAATATTATTTTTTTTGCCATTTTGTTGCCTGGAGAATATAATTATTCAACAAAAAAATTTTTTTAAAATTCGTTTTTCTTGTGTAAGAATAATAATTTTTCCATAGTTCTATTATTTAAATAATAATTGGCATTTCTCAATGGAATAACATAAAATAAAAATATATATTATAAATTCAATTGTTTATTAAGTTAACAATTTGTTATAAACTTTCCACCAAGTCTGTGTCTGTCATGGTTTCCTGTTTATATGCATTTGTTTATGAAAAATTCCGTCATCTACTTCTTAGAGTGCTTATATCTTTCAAATTATCGAAGTTAGCCCTTTTGCACTTCAGGACGATTTTGTAGGTTAGTATTTGAAATATTCGAAAAATGTTTGTTCCAGTCATTAACATTAATTGTTTGAAATACACAGATTTATTTAAATAATGTCAACTTCATCCTGTACTCTAGCGGTATTCAATCACATATTTGATAATAAATACTCAAGATATACAGTTTTTTTGTGAAATCATTCATTATCTGTTTTTCCAACTATTTCCATAAAGAATTATATACCGTTATTTTAGAAAAATCTGGAAAAAATAAAAATGAAATGTTTCGAGACTTTGTTGCATATGATTGTTTTTGTAATTTTCAGTAGTTTCAGAAAAAAATATGGGATTTGAAATTTGTTTATAACAACAACAACAACACCTATTGAGAAATCCTTTATCATGGAAAAAACTTATTTTTATGCTACTTTGCATGTACCAAAATTGAAAAACAAAGCCACAGCAGTTCCAGAGATGTGGGGAAAGAACTGATTTTTTTGTTAAATTCCAACATCTCAGAAATAAAGCGGTTGCGGACATATGGTTCATATGGAGAATTTTTCTTAAAACTATCCTAGGATTATCGTCTTCCAGGATCAGCATTCAATTATGAAACACCCTTTATATATATATATATATATATATATATATATATATATATATATATATATATATATATTTGGATTGTGTGGGTTCTTGAACCTTTACGTTTAATATTCTTCTGTGGATTTTCTTGGGTTTCTGGTTCGTGAGAATGAGAAAAATTCAGTGATTCATAATTGAATTTTTAATACGTTTCCTTTCGGGGCTCCAAAACTTCTTCAGTTACATTTGTCAGAAAACACAAATGCAACTGAAGAAGTTTTGGAGCTCCGAAACGAAACGTCTTAAAAATTAAATCATGAATCACTGAATTTTTCTTATTCTCACGAACCAGAAACCCAAGAAAATCCACAGAAGAATATATATATATATATATACATATATATATATATATATCTATATATCTATATATATATATATATATATATATATGTTAGTTGATATATTCTTACCATATTATTCCTATCGATAATTTTTCATGAATTTTATGGGGTGTACCCTATTGCTTTCTTTTCACGCTTCCATTATTTCATTCGAGTGCCTCCTTTCTAGCAATACATACACGATTGCATTACGAATATTCTTCATTGATTTCATTCGGAATTGTATAACACAAAGTAATTTTTTCTTAACTTGTCGGCTCAATACTCGGGCGAGACTTAAAAAGTCTGGAAGTCTCTAAGGAAAACATGTTTTGTTCAACTTCGCTCCTCTGGTGAATTGGTTGTATGTGATATGCGGACTCTAATAACGTGAGACACTTCTCCATTATAATGCCAATTTTCACTGCAAGGGGTGTCTGACAGACTTCACATTCGGAGACCCCATGCTAAGTTTCGGAATGTCTAAATTTCCAACTTCATTATTGAATGACGCTATGGAGTTGAGTTTATCCCAACTTATTAGCATATTCATATAGTCCACTGTGTCTATGAATTGATAGTTCAATCGAGGGAGAGAATTAACAATATTTAGTTGTTCATTTTAACCTGGGGTTATATTCTTCTGATTATGGATATATTGCCATAGGGTTTCGCATATATTTATCCGTATAATCAATCGGATCCTACCTGTGAATAGAAGTCACGATAAACATTTTCATTCTCAATGCAACAGGCATAATATTGCAAACTTGAATAGAGACAAAGCTCGGAAAGAACCGTTTTTTTTTCTGGACAAGATTCTAGGATGGATCATAGGTGTGTCGTGAGAGTCTGTGAGCCCAAAAAAAGTTTTTTGGCGTGTTGCGTACATAATTTCTTCAATAATTGTTTGAAATAACAAAACAATGATACCAATATTCTTATATTGTTAGCATCCCTTTTCAATTACATTTTTATCCCTATTTGAATATAAGAAGGATACAATTAGTTGTATGTTATGTACATATGAAACAACAAGGAGTCTCGAGATGCCCATATCAGAGAGGACTTACATCGAAATTGACAATCCGAGAAACTCTTGGGAGAATATTGAAACAATTCGAAAGAACGAAGCCATCCGGAGAGCAAAAAAGTATTTATGGAAGTTAAAGGTGTCTTCAAGAAGATCAGAAGTATCGGAAAAAAGAGCAACATCAAGAGCTGCTTCCAATCCGGCAGTCTTCACGGAGTTTCCTCACCAAAAACAAACCTGATAATAGAACCGAAATCAGCAAGAACTGTATTTATGAAGTCCCATGTAAATGCGGAGATTTCCACATCAGAGAGACAAAGTAGCCGTCAGCCGACTGCAGAGGCGCGAAACTTCACGCAACAACACAACGCGAGAAATCACATATATCACCGCATATAGTGGAATCACATATACTAGTGCACCGACAGACATATAAAATAGTGAGTAACACCTAAGCTTCTCAGTATTCACCTGAAGACGATTACAGAAACAAGCGAAGCGAAACGTCGTGAAAAACATTCAAATTCATTAAGACGATGGACATCTGAAACGAGAAAAATCACAGTAGTAATAGTTGTCAGAATTGATTTGGTGGCTCAAAGCTTCTGAATTTCATTAATTCACTCAAGAATATTGGATAACAAAATACAGAATGAATTGATTTGACATGTAATGTAAGATCAGCATGGCGAGTAGTGAAAGGGTGGACTTCGGATTGGGCTGATTATTTATGCTTGGTTTCATGAATTTCAAGTGAACATGAGTAGATAAATAAATTAGGAAAAGGCATTATTTGGTAATGGAAATGAACACCCGCCATTACCCTGATAACTCTCTTTTGGAAAATAAAAGCTTTATGAGTGGCAAGAATCACTCTATAAGAGAATACCATAAGACAAATGACTATGGAATAAACCAAAATAACAAGATTTGAGAACGTAAATACTGATGAAATTTTTCAAACGTCGAATCAGAAAGGTGATACTAGACAGTATCTTCGCTAATATAGCGATATGTTTGCCAAGTTATTCAACACAGCTGCCGCTAGTGAGATTTGTATTTGAAGATATAAAAATGGATTGATTCTTGTTCAAATTAAGATCGAGTTTATTACAAGTGAACCAAGTTTTGGCTAAAGCTCTCATTGGATAACGTGGACAGAATCGTCAGCAGAAAGAACGTTTTTCGTTGGTTGAATGTGAAAAAATATAGATGATTCATATATATTAAGGAGAGAAGTGGATCCAGAACCGAGCCCTGGGGAACACCTTGATTAACGGCCTCACTGCTCGATAGATCTCCGTTTGATCTGACACATGAAGAGATTCAGAGCTAAACACCTGATGCCATAACTGTGAAGTTTCACCAATAGAATGTCGTTCGAGACACAATCGAAGGCCTTCTAGAGATCACACAACTCAAGTTGTGAGTGTTTGCCTTCCTCGAGGCCCTCGACTATGTCCCACACTACTTGCAGAAGAGCTTTCGTTGCAGACATCTTTTTTCTGAAACCAAATTGACCTGGTCAAAACAGAGAGTTTTTTCCATGGAGTTGTACAGTTGTTTTTCGATGATGATTTCAATGATCTTACCTATTATTGAAATAATAGTTATGGACATCATCAGAGTTTCTTTTTTTCAATGCAGGTACAACAGCGGAAAATTTCAGAGCATTTGGGAAAGTTCCTTCACAAAAACAGTCATTTATCAGGGAAGCTAGAGGTTCGGCAGGAATATCTGCCAGTGATTCAATAATTACCGAAGGGTCTATAGTCTACTTAAAAGTGCTTTTTAGGTCAACATTTTTTCGCATTCTCCGAAAATTATGATTGAGGTGTCATTCGATTCGGAATGGCATGTAGATATTTTTTGAGAAAATGCTAAGGCCGCTCGCAAAAATTGCAATACTTATAAACAATCGAGCGAAAAAAAGGGGGGTTTGGTTTTTCGCCAATATCTCGAAAACCATTCGAAAAATTCAAATTTGAAAAAATATACAAAAAGGGGAAGAAATTTCCTAAGAAAATGTTTGGACTCCCGGAGCTGTAGGACCAATATTTATAATTTTCCCAGAGGGTTGAAAATACGCCCGAAAACGGGTACTCCGGCTTGCGCAAGCCACGTCTCCTTCGGACCTTTAATGAATAAATATTATTCAAACTTATTAAATATGAAAATTAAGAAATGAAAAAATTCAGGCGCCTGCAGGATAGATCAATGAACAATAATTCGTGGTTCAAAAATTTTTATCGCGATTTTTCAATAAGTTATCCATTAGTTAATAAACAATTTTTTGTAGCACTGCAAGTGCAATAATTGTTGAACTATTAATCTGAGAATGTTTTCCTTTCGTGGAGCTATCTCTCGAAGGTCTAAGAGAAGATTTCCGTTGGAAAAATTGAAAAATTGTTAATTTTGGTTTTGTTATTAGGAATTTACTAGGCTGAAAATTTATAAAGCTTCATTAAACATTGAAAAAAACTTTTTTTTTATAATATTATTATCGATCCGTTTTCTTATGATCAGAAGCTACTTAAAAATGATTTTTAATAATTTTTATCTCTCATTGTTCAAAAAATTGTTATAAACAAATGCGTTGTTTATGATATAATCAAAAAAAAATGTATAACATAATCTTCGATGATAATTATGATTTTTCAAAAAAAAAGTTTCTTAAAAAAAATTCTAAAAAATTTAAATTTTTTATTTTTATTAAAATTAAGGAACCATTTTTTTTTAATCATTATTTATCTTGGTCTTCGATATTAAAAAAAAAAGATTATTATTTGAATTTATTTTGTTTATTTAATAAACAATTTGTTATAAACAAATGAATTAACTCTTTGTATTTCTTTTCTTTTTCTACTTAAAAGAACAAAAACAACCATGTTTTATTCAAAAATAAAAAATATTTATATTTTTTATTGAACTTAAAATTTCCTGTTCCCTTTCATTCCACCACTCTGACCTGGTTTTCATGTTTAATTTTATTATAACTTTTTAACTAATGAAGATACGAGGAAAAAATTCAAGACTCATTTATTCTTTATCGATTAAACAACAAATTGAGCCAAAACTATTTTCTACTTTTATGTCTAAATATCTTATGAACTAATATAACTATGACCATACAACTTATGTAACTTGTTATCTAACGTATATTTATCAACAATTTTAGCTTATCAATTTTAGTTTTGCTCGGCAATTTTTTAAATTATGAATAAAAATAGGTTTGAAAAAAAAATCCCCAAGTTTATTAGCCTAAGCATCTTAGTAACTAAAAATTAATTAAAAATGTTATTCAATTCAAGTAAGTTTATTCATAAAATATTGCAGACATTTTTTTTTCTGAAAGACTATTTTTATGAACAAATGATATAAATTAAGTAAATAACTGGGTGAGAGCTTCAAATTTTGGCTTAATTTGTTGTTTAATTAATGAAGAATAAATAACTCTTGAATTTTTCCCTTGTATCTCCATTAGTTAAAAAGTTATAATAAAATTAAACATAAAAAACCAGGTCAGAGTGGTGAAATGGAAGGGAACAGAAAATTTAAAGTTCAATAAAAAATATAAATTTTTTTTTTTTAAATAATACATGGTTGTTTTTGTTTTTTTAAGTAGAAAAAGAAAAAAAATACAAAGAGATAATTCATTCGTTTATAACAAATTGTTTATTAAATAAACAATGAAAATTTAAATAATTTTTTTTTTTCAATATCGAAGATTAAGATAAATATTGATTTAAAAAAAAAATTTGTTCCTTAATTTTCATAACAAGTGGTAAAAAAGAATTGTTATTTAACAAATGCGTTTTTAAGCAATAATTTTTTTTTTAAGAAACGGTTTATTTTGAAAAATCATAATTATAATCAAAGATTATGTTATAATTTTTTTTTTAAATCATCCCATAAACAACGCATTTGTTTACAACAATTTTTCAAACAATAGGAGATAGAAATTATGAAGAATCATTTTTAAGTAGCTTCTGATCATAAGGAAACGGATCAATAATAATATTATAAAAAAAAAGTTTTTTTCAATGTTTAATGAAGCTTTATTATTTTTTACCTTAGTAAATTGTTAATAACAAAACGAAAATTACTAATTTTCAAATTTTTCCAACGGGAATCTATTCTAGACCTTTGAAAAATAGCTCCACGGAAGGAAAACATTCTCAGATTAATAGTTTAACAATTATCGCACTTGCAATGCTAATGTTCGTGCTACAAAAAATTGTTAATTGACTAATGGATAACTTATTGAAAAATCGCGATAAAAATTTTTGAACCACGGATTATTGTTCATTCATCTATCCTGCAGGCGCCTGAATTTTTTCAATTTTCAATTTTCATATTTAATGAGTTTAAATAATATTTATTCATTGAAGGTCCGAAGGGGACGTGGCTTGCACAAGCCGGAGTACCCGTTTTCGGGCGTATTTTCAACCCTCTGGGAAAATTATAAATATCGATCCTACAGTTCCGGGGGTCAGGATTTTTTCTTAGGAAATTTCTTCCTCCTTTTGCATTTTTTTACAAATTTGAATTATCTCAAATAGTTTTTGAGATATTGGCGAAAAACCAAACCCCCTTTTTTTTCACTTAATTGTTTATAACTATTGCAATTTTCGCGAGCGGCCTTAGCATTTTCTCAAAAAATATCAACATGCCATTTCGAATCGAATGACACGTCAATCATAATTTTCGGAGAATGCGAAAAAAATTTGACCTAGAAAGCACTTGTTAACTAGACTACTAGGTGTTTTCACGAACTGCTCGAAGAAGCCAAGAATAAGGGTATATAAGGTCAGGTGTACGATCAGTGATTCATTCATTCAGTAATTCATGTTGGCAAGTTCAATGTGAATTTTGAAGTGCAGTGCGATCGAGTATTATATTGCCAGGGTGGATTATTTTGTTGTATTCCTGAAGTGTAATTAACGAATTTTTTTTTTTATTGCCCAATTTAACGTCGGCCTATTTCTGCGACCATGGCTAAACACGGATGCCAGTGAGCACACTCCCCCAACAGGAAATTTTGCCGAATCTTTTGTTGTTTCAGAGGTAGGGTTTTCTAACGAGCTCAACATCTATATTAATTTAATCGAGATTTTCAATGAAAACAAACTATGCTGTCAGGATCGGGGTTATTGGTAAGGAAAAGATCGAGAAAAATTACATAATGACTGTTAACATCGTTAACAATGGGCGCGTTCAGTACTTGGATGGGTGACCACCTGCCAAGGGAGGTGCGCGTTGAAAATGCCCCGAACAACTGCAACGTGGTAGCATATTCGCAGCTGCAGGTGTCATATCAATGAGCACGAGACATGACGATAGATAGGCCATCATTCGGAGGGGACGTCAAGATGGCGGTCCCGAGTTCATAGATGTTGAAGTCGATGAAGATCCCTCGTCCCTACCTTTGAAACAACATCGGATTCGGTAAAATTTCCGGTTGGGGAAAGTGTGCTCACCGGCTTCGGTGATAAGCCTAGGTACCACAATTGGGCCGACGCCAAAAAAAAAGGAAGAAGGATAGGTTCTTTGACTAGGCTCTAGGATATCGCTACGACTCGACTTCATGAGCTCATTTATGAACATTTTCCAAATTATCATTATTTTTTCTGTTGCCAAGAATTTTTTTCTGGAACTCAACATCGCTAATTGAAAGTGATGAAAGTATAATCCGAACTGGGAGTTATTATGCCATGTAATCTGGAGCTGACGTTGAAAATGTTCAGATTCTATAAAATACAATTGGTGTGCCTGAGGATAGAGCCGAAAAAAGGACGTTTATTCAAGCTCTCCAGGAATTAGCTGGAGAATTGAAATGTAAAAAATTCACTTCATTCAAATTTGAAATGGAGTGGCACAGTAATGAAAAAGCGTTTGATGAAAATCGAGATTGAAACGTAGTTCGAAAGGAGTCTTCATCGTTTGTATTTCCTCATCAATGAGGAATTCCAAATCTGAGGGAAATATATTAACCAAGGAAATACCCAGATGTAATATATTCTCGAATTCAACAAACTTAAGCTGCCGACAAGCAGTGATACTCTTATCTGAATGAGCTCATGGAAAGTTGAATCTATCATATTATGTTCATCATTTTTGTCTTTTCCGTCGTTTCAAAATCAGTTTGGAGAATGATCCAACAATACAATGGAATCCATGAAATCCAAACAATTCTTCCTCGTGGTTATTTGGTGACCTCATGAAATTTCAAATCGTGATCCCATTGGATAAAATATGTGACAAGCTTCTCCAGTTGTTGAACTAGGCAGCATGATCGATTAACGATCTGAAGGTCACACCAGGAGGTCTTTGCGAAACAATAAGAACCATAATTCCTTTCATCCATTACAATTCCGAGTTCTCCATATATGTCAACATAAAACTGCGAAAAAGACTTCGCTCAGGTGAAAACTCTATCAGTTTCTCAGTAGGAGAAATTGTTAGAGTAACTTTTGTTGCTGAAGAGATGAAATTATAGCAGGAATATTTTGATCCTTCTCTTCAGCCAACTATTTTTTTGAAATTCATTTATTGCTAATGTTAAGTCAGAAGCGATGATGGATTGAGTCGAGTGTAACAATTGCAAAATACCTCTTTTATGTTACATCTGAAAACATTGTGACAATCATTTATGTGTGTTATTCATTCACATGATCAAAGCAAATTCCACACAATTCGAATTTATTCCGTATGTCCCACTGACAAACAAGGCTTCATAGAAAATGGTTTCTTGTTACAAAAACAAATATTTCTCATCAGAATGAATGTTTCCCAAAAAAATTGCTGCCCATCATATAATTGTAAGTGGAAAACAGAAATGTGGGTTAGGTTTGAAAGGAACTAACTCCAGTAGCACACATATTGGTTCGTTAGTAATATTCAAACATTGGATAAAATATTCTCAGAAAAATTATCACTGGAGAAATGATAACATTTCGAAGGATTGCTAATAAATTACCTACTTGAAATATATCAGTGTTGAAGGTAAAATATTCCCAATGCAATATTGGCTGGAAAATAATATAATATCCCGGAATGTTACTATCATATTACTTGAACAATATTCATTTAAAAAATTATTATTTACCGCTATAAAATTACTTGAAATAAATTAGTGTTGGAGGTTAGAAATTCTCAAGACAATATTGGCTGAAAAATGATATGAACAATCAACTCCATGTTCACAATCCTAACAGAATAAATACACCAATTTATACCTCCATTTGTATCCAGCTGCATCATACCATTGTATAATCTGTACCCATTCATTTTTGTACCTATTACCTATTTGTACCTGTATCTCTCAACTTAAACTTCTATACTGTCTTGTAATTATCCTGTTAAGACAATAAAGGTATATTTTTTTTCAATATTTCGGATTATTGCTCTTAAATATTATTATTATTACATTGAAATAAAAATAATGAATAAATTGAGACAAACTCTTATTCATATCCACTAAAAAGGAAAAATTATTTCTTTGATTGTTTAACCTGGTATTGGGATTTTCAATCACATATTGCAAAACTTCGAAATAGAGTTCCACATTCCCTGTCACTGGCTTCGATATCTTTCGAACAGTGTACTCGATACTAACTGTTCAATACATTTTCATCAGGATGCTCTTGATCTAGGTACTTTTGTGCATAAACCCTCGACTCTAATAAGCACTCTCCAATGGTTAAAATCATGTTGATTCTTTCTTCAAGTGTAAAACTTTTCATTTTACTTCTCAAATCTGAGAACACGAATTCAACACAAACTTATGACAAAATATTACGCTATTTGACAGGAGTCTGTTCGGAACAACAATTGAACAGAGTTGAACGTATTACTCAAGTATATGACATCAGACTACTAGATGATATAAGGTTAATTAAAAAAATTCATCAGATTTTAAAAAGGCTTCGATAACTCCTGAAGCACCACATTAAGGTATAGGGAAATATTATATGGTTCGAAAGGAAATGAAAAGGTGAATCTTGTCACGTGGAAAAATATAGGGTGTACTATTCAGAATAACAAAGTTATTGGAGTTCAAATATGCGGTAAGTGTTCCTGATAATATAAAACACACTGTATACTATTAATCGTCTACTCAAGCCACAGTAACTAGCTGAAAGGGATTTGGGTGACCGCTAAAAATTCCGTACACTTTCCGTGGCTAATTCCAATGATATTGAATTTCTTTGACAACGTTACATTTTGTGAAAAAGTTGAATATCTCACAAACGGAGAGAGTTACGTATAGGAATACTTCAGCAAAGTCAGCTCATTTTTTCTCTAAGTATTCAAAAATACAGGGTGTTCCGTGTGAAAAAATATAACTTTGATATTTCGCGCTCTTTTCAAATACTTTGTATAAAAATCATTATTTTTAAATGTAGTTCAGATCGACATACATATACTTCCCCAGACCGTTTACTGAAACAAAATACCATTTGGCCACGAGAGTCCGAGGCGTTCAGCTTGACTCACCCTGTATAAAAGTCTGTCTGATTTTTTTTATCTGTTATTCAATTCTCTTTAGTCATTCATGGAATTCTGACAAAAATTATCAATCTCCGACCCCAAAGAACCCATATACAATTTTGAATGGAGTCGGGCCATAATATTAAAACACGTCCCTATTTTGGAGCCGTCATCTTGAATTCATGAATTTAGACGAAAAACATCATGATGACCGACCCCAAAAATCCCTACACACCAATTTTCAATGGAATCGGGCTAAAATCACAAAACTCGTCGCCATCTTGGAATCGCCATCTTGCATTCATGGATTTTGACAGAAAAAATCATGATCTTCGACCCCACAATCCGCCACATATAAATTTTCATTGGAATCGGGCTATAAGGACAAAATTTTTCGCCAAATTGGAGGCAACCTGAATTAATGAATTTCGACATTTTTCTAGCAAAAATCACATAATACATTGTCAAATTAGGAACACCTGCTAAATTTCACGTTAATCGGACAACTAGAAGTGGGTAAAAATTCACTTGCGAGATTTGAACTGAACATACATACATACATACAAATGTATGAATAAAAACGTGTAATAAATGAAAATGAATAAAAAAATCTAAGACAGGCTTTTATACAAATGCACTAAAAAGAAAAAACATATTTCTTTAATTGTTTGACCTAGGTTATTCTGTGAGTGGCCGATTCAAAATTTTGCCGCGCAAGAATACCTATTTCATATTCGTGGCAAGCTTTTGAATCTGCTACTCACAGAATATTCTGGGACAAACAATCAAAGGAATTATTTTTTCCTTTTCATTGCATTTGTATAAAAGCGTGTCTCAATTTTTTTTTCATTTTAATTCAATTATTTTTAATCATTCATGAAATCCATCATTTCGTTGAATACTGACAAAACTTGATGATATCCGATCCCAAAAAACCCACATACCAATTATGAATGGAATCAGGCCATAATAACTAAACACGTCCCCATTTTGAAGTCGCCATCTTGAATTCATGAATTTAGATAAAAACATCATGATGTCCGACCCCAAAAACCCCCACACACCAATTTTGAATGGATTCGGGCTATCATCACGAAACTCGTCGCCATTTTGGAGCTGCCATCTTGAATTCGTGGATTTTGACAAAAACATTACCTCCTACCCCAAAAACCCCCACTTGCATTGATCAAATATTTCTAAAATCAGAAATAAATATTAGGGACCAGATATTACCTTTAATAATACAAAGTAGCATAACAGATCACTACACAACCGCCCTCCGAATGATACTCAATAAGAATGAAAATGTAACAAGTAATACAAATAAATACAAAAAATACATCGATCTCAAAAAACTATAAAACAACTTAGGGCATACTTGCTGGGATCCTGTATATTCCGTACGTGACCCTAACGCTGCAACAGACGAATTTATCGATATTCTCACTGGTGCAATAAACGAGTCTACCTCTCTAACAAGAGTAAAGAGGAAATATACTAAAATTGCACCATGGATAACAAATGCTCTTGTTAAATCCGCGGACACAAAAAATAGAGTGTTTAGAAATCTACAGAATGATCCTAATAACCTAAAACTAAAAACCTATTATAAAAACTACAAAAACAAATTCACCAACTTGATAAAAAAAGTTAAATTGGAATATTATCAAAAACAAATGATAAAAAACACCTCAGATACAACAACATTATGGAAAATAGTGCAAGAAATAAGTAGTACCAAGAGAAAGACACGTAACATAAAAGAAATAAGAAACGACTCAGGTGAATATATAACTAACAAAAAGGAAATAGCTGACGAGTTTAAGAATGTATTCACTCAAATAGGAAAAAAATGGCAAACAATATAAAAAAAAATCCCAATTTTTTCCCGAAGAGAACTATTTCTCCCAACTCTTTCGTACTTCTTTGGTGAACTAAAAACTAAAAAATCTGTTGGTATAGACGAAATCAAAGCGGAAACTATTGAAACAATCTGTACATATATTCTGGAACCTCTAACATATATAATTAACTTGTGCATGGAAAGAGGTATCTGGCCACGAGCGTTTAAAGAAGCTGTGGTGGTACCTAGTTTCAAAAAAGGGGATGAAACATTGATTACTTACTATAGACCAATTTCGCTAATAACACATCTAACGAAAGTTTTTGAGAAAGTTCTTATACGTATGTTTCCAAATATAACCTGATATCAAATAAACAATATGGCTTCAGAGAGAATCTCTCCACCCAAGATGCACTATTGGCACTCATCTCTGAGATTTCTACTGCTCTGGATGAAAATATACCATGTCTATGCTTATTTATTGATCTATCGAAAGCGTTCGACACAGTAAGTCATGACCTACTCCTAGAGACATCAGAAGATATGGGTATCAGAAATAATTGTCTGAAACTTTCCGAAAGTTATTCGACCGACAGATATCAGTCTGTGAGAGTGGAAGAAGCACTCAGTGATAGGAGAAAAATTGAGTATGGTGTACCTCAAGGAACCGTTTTGGGTCCCATTCTAATTAATAAATATGTTAATGGCATATTCTCCATTGAGAGCAGTGGAAAAATTTTAGGTTTTGCTGACGACATAGTAATTTTTCATGAGGCAAGTTCTTGGCAAGAACTAAAAGTTATGGTGGAAACGGATTTTCCTTCAATCAAAAACTGGCTGGAACACAAGCTATTAACTGTTAATTTGGAAAAAACATATTACTTACCCTTCAGCTGCAATTCAGCTGCAATTCACCATCATTTCAGAGCCTCAAGTTTGACATAAGGGGGCAACAACATACTATCTTACCAGGAACTGAAATTAAGTATTTGGGAATAATAATAGATACTCATCTAAAATGGGATGCTCATATTAATTATGTATGCAAAAAGCTAAGAATTATCATTTATAAATTCAAATACCTTAAAGATATATTAAATTTTCAACAACTCAAAGTATTATACCACGTTTTAGTCGAAAGTCATCTACGATATGGTATAATTGTCTGGAGAGGAGCCTTGAAGACCCATATTTATCCCCTAGAACTTCTACAAAAAAGATTTCTCAAGCTGATTATGTCTAAAGAAGCTAAATATCCATCTGATGCACTATTTTCCGCAGCTCAAGTATTTGATAATCGCAAACTTTTTTATTACAACATTAATATCAGATACCATAAAAATAAACATGACTCCAACCTACCGAGTCATCCTTACCATACAAGGCAAAAAAACCAGCACATAGTTCCGAACAGACACAAATCTATCAGCCAACGGTCCTATAACTATATGTCTCCAAAATTGTATAACACTGTCCCAACCCACATACAAAAAGCCAACTATCTGGTATCATATAAGAAAGAATTGAAGTTATTCATATACAGTCAACAACGAAAAAAAATTGCTGATTTGGTGGAAATGAAAAATGTTTGAAAATGTGTATGTATGTGTGTATGTATGTGTGTATGTTAATCTGAATTGTCTAGTTTTAAGTTGATATTTTATAAATTGTACACTGAGCTTTTAATATTTCAATATTTTTGTATTCATCTTTCTCGAATAAACTGTGACGGATTTATATTGTACTGTGTAAGTGAATTTTAAAAAAATAATTTTTTCGTTAGTTTAAATGTATTCATTCTGTTTATACTTTTTTATTTTTATTGATTTTTACATGTTATGTAACTCAGTTATATTGCATTGAGATTACCGTACTCTCAAATGTATTGTTCCTACGACCTACACGTTCATAAATTCTATTAAATTCCTTTGTATTTTCTGCGAAACAAGTGCTTCAGCACTTATCGCTAACCAACTTCATTCACATCTATCTATAGATTTTATTGTAAACCCATTCTCTCTGTTTAAAGTTATTATTATTATTATTATTATTATTATTATAACAATTTTTATTGGATTCGGGCTATATTCACAAAACTTGTCGCCAAATTGAAGGCGCCATCTCGAATTTATCAATACCAATTTTTAATAGAATCGAACCATAATAAAAAAACACGCCCGTCATATTGGAGCCGCCATTTTCTTATTTCTTGATTTGGAGGGGTCCGGGAACTTTATTCAGTGTTGTACATCAGCTTCTGATAGGTTTGGCAGCGAATTAATGATATTTTCAGCGATGCCCACAAAAAAGTCATTGAATTAATTTGGAGATATATCAAGAAGTATGTGTGTTGGAATACAATTGAACAATAAAATAATAATGGTATGAAGCATACAATCCGAAGATTATGATCCCAACCCCCCCTCCTTCACGAATAACCCACAAATGGAGATAAGTCGGCATCTTTAAAACAAATTAAAAGCATATCGAGATACGGGGATATAAACGTAGGATGGATAGGGACGCAAGATGTTTTTTTTCTAGGCTTATGACTGTGCGTGATGGACCGTACAGGGACGGACTACCTGGTTATTAATGATATATCTTCAGACTGTGTGCTCCATACAATCACGATTCCAACTTAAGTTTGTTTGATATTTCAATTATTTTTTTACAACCGCAATGATTTCGAGAGGAGTTGAATTTTATAGCGATATGCTTCAAATAAAGTCGAACTGATTCAGTCTTCAAACCGATTACCAACATCAATCAATACTCGAGACTTTCTCGCAAGCCCTTCCACCAATATTCGCATTCACTTCCTGTAACTTCCCTTTATTCCGAACTCATTGACAGAGTTTGCACTTGATCATTATGCAGATTTCCCAGGAAAACTCCTCAACACTTCTGTTTCTGAAAGGGAGAAATTGTCATTTCTCAATTTCAGTCGAATGGTTGTTTTTATATAGTGAGCAGAGTTCTTTATTGCAATCGTCCCATTGTCCCTAGCATTCCATTCAGTCTACGAGAAACGTTGAGCCCGAGCAAATTCCGCTGAATAATTCAATCTTCCAGTTAGAGAGGAGCGTGAGATAGGGAAGTGGAAGGCGGTTGACCTCAGAATTCTCACGATAACACTATTTTCCATGGGGAATTATGCAGGTAACTCACTTTGGGCCCAATCATGGGGGTTATCACCACTACTAAGATGGCTCAAGTTCATCATGCTACAATTTCGTATTCACAACTAGTTATGCTTGCGGATTTTCTAGCTTTGTCCAGTATATTTCTATCCGAAAATAAAAGAATCCCTTCTCCCATTGATACTTATTTCGAGGTGGATCTCAGTCCCACCAATTCTGCTTGTGGACATTTGTAGTTGGTATTTGGTTCCTAGGTTGGTATTGCAGTTCTTTATGAGTTTTTATGGTTCAATAACTACTTTTCTGAATAATAAAAGTTGTTACTATCACTAAACCTGAAGAATTGAATTAAAAGAGTGAAGAAAGTTAAATAACTAGAATCATTCAACCTACATTCTACAACTTTTGATTAACCACGTGTGACTCCCACTACTGCTACTCGAATTGATACTTAGTGACTAACCTGGACAATTTGATCTTCAGGACTGGGGTCTCAGAGCCTTGTTTATCTGAACAATATATCCTCATGAATAACATTATTTTTAAAACTGATGGGCCGCTATGGACTTGTCCAGTGCATAGGACACGGTTTAACGAAGTTAAGATCACGCTTGGGGGAATATGATAATAATGTTACTCCAGACACGAAAATGCAAAATCTTCAAGGTTTACTGAATGACCTAGTGGTTACTAGTGTTCTCTTGGATGAATGATGAACTGAAACAAATGTGTGATACTCTCAATGCTATAAAAACTATACACAATGTTGATAAGGATAATTGTTCTCTAAATACATATAAGAAGCTGAGCTGTGATTATAAAAATCGAATAAAAATATGTAGAATCGAAGCCTATAACAACTATTCATTGAACTCTACAAAAGCCATGGAGCACAGTTGGTACTTAATAAATCATGAAGGAAATATGATTTGGAAAAACCAAATTCAAACCAATAATAAGAAGGGAAATTTGTGTCTGTGATATATAATGTAAAGAGAGTTGGCGGAGTGCAGATAAGAATTTTTTCGTTCGTAACAATCGAATGAATTAGACATCACCTGAAGATGGCAAATATTAATTTGCCGCGTGAATACGGACCTTTTGAGGACCAAGAACACAGAACGCAGACAGACACCCGAGAAACTATCTCAACATATATATATATATATATATATATATATATATATATATATATTATATATATATATATATATATATATATATATATATATATATATATTATATATATATATATATATCATATATATATATATATTATATATATATATATATATCATATATATATATATATATATATATATATATATATGAGGATTGTTGATTCTTGGTAGTTAGGTTCATTCATTGATGGGATTCTTCGAAATTAATATATTTTATTTTGCCGACGTTTCGATTGCGACCGTAGTCTTCTTCAGGGTTTTTTTTGCTACAAAAATATTTTTCGTTTGAAGTGAAAAGTTTTCATACTATCAAGAATATGGACTTACCTAGAAAAGTTAAGAATTACATGGAGAAATTACCTAGGCCATCATTTTGACATTTCTTCCTCTTCTCCATGGTGAGCACAAACAATAAATAGTTCTTTGTGAAAGGAATTTGCTGAACCCACCACTTTACGTGTTGGTATTCAACAATGTTGTTCTACTACTGAAATGACATGGGAGTGATATTGACGACGGTTTTTGCGTTCGGATGGAAAATTGGTACATGATTCTATTGTTTAGTTGCTGTGGGTTTCGCTAGCTCTACCGAGGGACGATGTGCATTAATTTTTGGGCAGATGGCGTGATAGTTGTGCGCAGTGTTGCTTGTTTAAGTGATATAATGATACATCTGTTTCGAATTTGTGATGTCAGTGCGTTTGTTTATGCGGTTCGTTTTTTTTATATGAATCATTCCGAGAAACTCCCTATTTTTAGTATCGAATTCAGTGGCTAAAATGTTGGTTTCCGTGTAATCAAAATAATTATTTGTATTTTTTATGTGGGTTCAGAGCTGTGGATGCGGTTTTAGCAGATTTATGGGATTTTATACGGTTTTCCAAATATTGGGATGTTTTTCCGATATATACGTTGTTGTATGTTGGGTCGTTGCATGGAATTTCATAGACTATGTGTGTTCTTTAATTCTGGGGGATTTTTTGTTTTAATTTTGAAAAATTGCTTGAGAACATTTTTGAGCTTTTGTGACTGACTTTTATGTCGTGTGGTTTTAGTATGTTACTGATTTTTTCTGATAGGCCTTTGGTTTTTTTGAGTTTATCGATCAACTAGTTGAGGGAGTTATTGAGCTGGAGTGTTTTTTTAGCTTTGTTGATTGCTTTGGGTCTGGATCAAAGCTTAAAAAACACTCCACCTCAATAACTTTCCCAACCAGTTGATCGATAATATCTTTAAAGAGAGAATGAAAAAGTTCTGCAATGAAGAGAATTACCCCAATCATACTTACAACAAATTCCACGTCTCCATCCCCTACTCCAAAGGCCTATAGAAAAAAATCAGCAACATACTGAAACCACACGACATAAAAGTCAGCCACAAAAGCTCAAAAAAATTTCTCAATCAATTTTTCAAAATTGAAATAAAAAATCCCCCAAAATGAAAAAACATACATAGTCTATGAAATTCCATGCAACGATCCAACATGCAACAACGTATATATCGGACAAACATCCCAATATTTGGAAAACCGCATGAAATCCCATAAATACGCTAAAACCGCATCCACAGCTCTAAACACATATGAAAAAATACAAATCATGATTTAAATTATACGGAAACCAAAATTGATATATTATAATATCATTTAAACAAGCAACACTGCGCACAACTATCTCGTCATCTGTCCAAAAATTAATGCACATCGTCCCTCGGTAACTAAACAATAGAACCCTGTACCAATTTTCCATACGAACGCAAAAACCGTCGTCAATATCACTCCCATGTCATTTCAGTAGTAGAACAACATTGTTGAATACCAACACGTAAATTGGTGTGTTTAGCTAATTCCTTTCACAAAGAACTATTCGTTGTTTGTGCTCACCATGAAGAAGAGAGAGAAATGTCAAAATGATGACCTAGCTAATTTCTCCATGTAATTCAGAAGTCCATATTCTTGTTAGTATGTCAACTTTTCACTTCAAACAAAAAATATTTTTGTAGCAAAAAAAACCCAGAAAAAGACTGCGGTTGCAATCGAATCGTCGGCAAAATGAAATGTATTAATTTCTAAGAATCCCATCAATGAATGAACCTAACTCCCAAGAATCAACAATCCTCATAAATATGTCAGGTTCAAGGAATCCTACACATTATATATATATATATATATATATATATATATATATGAAAAAAGAAATTGTGGCATATTGGACAAATTATTAAATTAAAGAAAAAACCATCATCAAGCATTTTTTCCCATAAATTAATGTTAGTGTTAGAATGAATAGAAAAGATCGAAAGTACTTATCAATGGCCATCAAGACCCGTTAACCTTTCACTCTAACATCAACGTCGACGTGACGATTTTAATAAAACTTTCGATCTTTTCTATTCATTCTAACACTAACATTAAATTATGGGCAAAAATGATCCACAAATATGCGGCGGTTCCTATGTCCTCAAACTGCTCAGTTGGAAGAGATGAGAAAATCGCGGGTTCGACTCCCGCTTGAAGATGTTTTTTTTCATTAATTTAATAATTTGTCCAATATGCCACAATTTCCGTTTTCATGTATTTCTCTCGGACGCAATTTTCCATTTTCGTATTATATATGTATATATATATATATATAAGATGGTGTGAAAGTTAGACGACTGTCTAAGTTAAAGAAGAATCCTTTTTAAATTCGGGTATGCAGTCAACAAGGGGATGGAAAATAAAGTGAACTATTTTTTCTATTCAAGCTTTCGAATCATTTATTGTCTCTTCATCAGGAACTCTACAATGAATTGAAATTGAACATTAATAATTTGAAAAACGATTCGGCATATGTGTACCTACGAAAGTGAGGTTAAAAATCCCTTTCACTTGCCGCAATTTATAAAATACCGTGTCACAACAAACAACACTCTTGGTATAGTCATATATAGTTAAAAAATTGATCAAAATTGATCATGATTACTTTAACATAATTGCACAAACATTTTTAAATTCAAAATGGGCTCTTATGGAGGTCATGTTGGATTCAAGAGAAAGTGGTGAATGAAGAATGGCAATTGAAGTATTAAATGAAGTTGACAATTGACAAGTATGACAAATTGATATTAGACTTGTTGCCAACATAAAATCCAAAAACAAGGATACCAACTTAATGTTTATTGAAAGATTTCGGTATGTCTCATAAGGAGAATGACAGAGTCAATATGAGGTTTAGAAGAGGTGAAAAATTCCAATACCAACAATTCAAGGGTACCAATTTATGTTTACAGAATTTTGTTTTGGTCGGTCTCATAAGAAGAACGACTGAGTAAATATGAATAGATTATGCTGAGATTATCAATGTCAGTTCTAGAATTCATTGAATTAGGTTCTTTGAACATTTGTTATTTCGAGAAAAGTTCTCTTTTTTAGATTGGATTCATGTTCTAAGATATTCACATTATCATAATCTGAGTTATGGTTAGAAGCAATGGTGTGATGAGCTGATAAACACGTTTTTTTTAAATTTCCGATATTGCTTTTATGGGAGGTGATTCTGTCTTTCAATTTCCTTTTGGTTTGGCCAATGTACTTCTTTTCACATTGAGAACACGGGATACAATAAACCAAATTCGAATTGTCTAATAGAGGATCTTTGTCTTTTAACTTTGAAAAAATATTGTTTGATACGATTTGGTTTTTGTAAGCAATTTTGATGTTAGGAATCTTGGGAAATAATTTGTTGAATTTATAATTTAAAGATTCTATATGTGGCAATCTAAAGTGAAAAGTTGGTTGTAAATTGTCATTATTTGAATTGATTATATCATTATTATTACTATTATTGTTTGGGAGATCAATATCGATGAAGACCTACTGAAAATCAATTTATGAACAAGTTTTCGTGGGTAACCACTATTAATGAATACAATCTACAAAAACTTTCGCAACTATTCATTAATAGTGGTTACCCACAAAAACTTGTTCATAAATTGATTTTCAGTAGGTCTTCCATTGATATTGATCACCCAAACAATGATAGTAATAATAATAATATAATTAATTCAATAATAATAACAATTTACAACCAACATTTTACCTTACATTGCCACATATAGAACTTTAAATTCAACAAATTATTTTCCAAGACTCCTAACATCAAAATTGCTTACAAAAACCAAATCGTATTAAACAATATTTTTTCACATGGATTCGCTATGGAGAGCAATAAAATGAGGAATAACAAATCCAGGAGACATTCCGGAAAAACTTCGTGATGTTCTCAGCGAGTGGAAATAACATATCATATTTCATTTGTTACTGTCAGTTTTTTTGACAATGAATTCCGAAGATAATCCATTTCCGAGATAATCCATTCCCAGTTGGAAACTATGGAAATATCTTGAGAAATTGTCGCCATATTGAAAAAGAAGCAAAAGAAAAAGTTACTTCCGATCGAGCTGATTTTCTCAGATGTTTTTTGATTGTGATGAATTGAGAGCTGTAACGTTGTTTTTTGCTGTTAGCACAAGAGAATTTCGCATCAATTCATCATACACTTTTACTTCCACCAAGATTGGGATGACAATCTATACGACTGCCACCACTTGAACAAGCCCGTATTTTTCCACGTTTCCATTGTAACGAAATCGACCTGACCACAAATAATGAATGACTGGTGTTTTCTGCGAACTGATGGTGTTTAGGGTTCCCTTCGTTGCGATGGATATAAAAGGGGCAGATCCTGATAATTGTTTTACAAATGACGTACTGGATTCCGCAAACTGGGTGCCGCAAGAAATATCGCTCCACGAAAACTGAATATGCCACCATTCTCCTTTGGAACTGAAAAGAGAGTTTTGGAAGAGATGAAAGGTTGCCCCACAATTCTCTTGATTTATACAATGAGGTCCATAAGTAACCTATTAATTAATTATTTACGTAATTTACAATTTATGAGTAAAATCCTGGAACACGTCCATTTTCATTCAAGTGACAGCAACCCCTATAAAAATCTCAAATAGACTTGCGTATGATAGCTCATTTGAAAAGGTTTTCAATATAAAATACTTTTTAATTTCTCCACATTTTTCATTTGAGAATATTACATTTTCAATGTTACTAAGTGAACAAAAGAACATGAAACATTTTATTTATTTATTCATGGACAAGCGAATTATACAATTTACAAAAAAATATAATAAACATACAGAGTATGTGCATATGTCTCCGGAGACCAAACATAAAATGGTTTATAATTATTTTATAGTTGTTTTATGTTTTTCCTACAGGAACATATAGATGAATTGAACGGTTCAACTTCGTAGTTTGGAGTATTTGACGTTTTCGTCATTCTATTTTGGCCATAATTCATCCTACAAAATGGTATTCTAAAACTATCACTGTTTCTGTTTCTCCTAGAATTTGCAGAAAGTGTAATCTGCCTAATAATGTCAGGAGAATCTATGAAGCCATTGATGGTTTCAAGAAGGATTACAAGATCAATTTCCATTATTCTATGTATCAACATGTTCATATTCGAAAAATCTAATATTTGTGGATAGCATTATGGACCCCAACATTATATACGAAAAACTTTATTCACTTGGGGTTCCTCAAGGCGCTATATTGGGTCCTTCAATTTTTTTCTTTTCATCAACGATATGCCTAATCATATAAGCACAGATAATGTAGATTTGTATGCATATGACGCAACAATCGCCGAAGAACTCCAGGAAAAATTGAATACATTGAGTTTCGAATTCACAAATTGGTGACATAAAAATTCTTTGGTGGTGAATGCAAAGAAAACTGTTCTGATACAATTTTATTCTAGGACAATTTTTTTAATAATTTTCATGTTAGAGTTGGGGATGAAATAACTGAATCATGGGATAACATAAAATACCTTGGTACATATATCGATGGTAACCTGATCTGAGAGTCAGTAAGGAAGTTAACAGTGGATACTACGCAATTAGACAATCGAGATCCAATTTCAATAGAGCCCTACTTTTAAATGTTCACTTTGCTTTTGTATATTCCCATATTTCCTATTATATTGCTGTTTGGCGTTATACCACAAAACTAAATGAAATAATTGTCTTCCACAAGAGGGTTATGCGCCTAATATATAGAATAGATTGCAGATAATCTTGTAGACCTCGTTTTATTGAGAATAATGTTATGTTCCTACCGTGCATTTATATTCACAAATTCACTCGGTTATTCCAAAAACAGATGGATAATTTCAATTGAAACTGTGATTTCTATGCATATCCTACCAGAAAAGGCGAATTAATAAGACTTCAGAAACATTAAACTTGTCTGTGTGAAAACTGTACGTCTTACGAGGGGGCACAATTTTATTATCACTTACCTGACGAAATAAAAATCCTAACTAAGGAAAATCATTTCAAAGCGAATCTCAAAGAATACTTCATCAATGGTTGCTTCTATAGTACTGATGAGTATTTTAATCAATAAAATGTATCTCCATCTAACTTGTGGAATTGTTAAATTTCAATGTATAGATGTTGATTGTCTGTGAATTGATTGTTGTATGTCATTTTCATGATCTTGAAGGTTTCAATAAATTTTATTATTATTATTATTTCATCTATACTACTCATCTATTCAGTTTATCCGTGATTCTCATCTTCACATTTTGTGTAAGTCCATTCATTGTACATCATGACCTCTCTAATGATGATAATTATATTTGTCACTGATATCACTTAGTATTCAGATATGTCTAAATATGATTGAAATGAATTAATAAATGAGAAAAAGGGAATTTTAATTTTTCCATTACCATTGTATTTTTCCTCATCGAAACTTTGAATCATTCAATCAACTAACTATGCATTATAATAATGATCAATATTATATATTTTCATCCGTTCATTGCTGTATAACGAAAAATAATGTACATTACCCTCTTCATCTGCCATTACCGCCGAAGTATGAAAATAACTTCTAGTGGAAAAGTTGAAAATATTCGTTCACAAAACTCATTAAAACGGTTATATAAAGTAACGAAGAGCCATTAATTCAACGTGGAAATTTTCAACGATTGATTCATTCAGTTTGGAAGTTAGCATCAACACCATATTCCCGAGATTATTCGTATGCTCTGGGTCAGGGATAACTTGATTTAGCTTTGGCGTCTCCCAGGGTCATAATCTGATTGGAATAATATGATAAAATTAATCTGTTCATGTGATACTCCAACGCCAAATAGTTATATTGGGGTTTCTTGTGGCAATTTCCAATTAAAAGGGAGCGCTCTGATAGCGGCAATAAATTATTCTTGTCTTCGCCAGATGTTGAAGCATCAGAATATTTAAGGACCTGTTGATCAATGGTTAACTCCCCAGCATTTATGCCGATTTCAGTTGATTGATGGAAGTGGACAGCACTGAAGGGTCTTCCAGTTGAAGAAACAGCGTGAGATGATCGGTCGTGTTTGTTTCCACAAAAGTGATTTAATTTCCATCTAGTGGAGTAATATTAGATTTCAGCTTCAGAAAGTTAGGGGACTGCGGTAACTTCAACTGTACCGAGTGGGCAAACTTGGACACTTTCAAAGGGAATGTCCTGTTTTCAAACTAGATAGATGAAAACTGATGGCTGTGTCTGAGGGCCAATTGGGTGGATTTCGCAGAGGTCCGGGAAAACCACCACTGCGAACCTATCAAATATTTTCCTGAGGACATGTACGTGGTGTATAGGTGAAAAGGAAGGGAGAATGGAAAAATTAAGTGGAACTTCGGATACTTTAACTTTTTTGGGAGTTTCCAGTACTCTAAAGTGGAAAGTAGGCTTTATCTCGAGAACGCCTTGATAGTAGATAAATTTTGCGAACGCCAGTCGAATCAGGATGGCCGATTTATTAGATAAGGAGGCGTTTTCAAGTCAAAATATAATTTCTTCTTGGAAAAATCACGCCTCCCCAAAATTCATCCCGAGACATCGACGAATATCGAAAATAGTCATATGGACTTTCACATTATAACCAACATGTAGGAAATTCCACGGTCATTCCAGGAATATATTTCTCTTTATTAGACTTCATGATGATAATTTTCATGCAATGATAAAAACAAAGTCGATATTCGATATTCTGGGGTTGGGTTTCATAGAGGTCCGCAAAAACCACCATTGCGAACTTTCCTGAGAAATATTTTGTTGTGTATAGGTGAAAAAGGAGGGGAAACAGGAAGATGAAGTAAAATTTCTGATAGTTTTGACTTTTCGGGTGTTTTCAGTACTCTGAATAAAAAATTAGGCTGCATTTCGAGAACGACAAAAGATAGAGAAATTTTGCGAACGCCATTCGATTCATAATGACCGATACAGTGGGTATAGAGGTTTTCCAGAAGAAAGTCGAAATTTTGTATTATCTTGAAGAAATCACCAAGGCCAAGAAAACCACCACTGCGAACTTATCAAAGATTTTCCTGGGAAAATTTCATTGGGGTATAGGTGAGAAGAAACGGAGAATAGGAAAATTAAGTCGAACTTTGAATACTTCAACTTTCTTGAGAGTTTTCAATACTCTACAGTAAAAAGTAGGCTCTATCTCGACAACGCCTAAAGGTAGAGAAATTTTGCGAACGCCAGTCGATTCATGATGGTCGATTCATCAGGTGAAGGGGGGTTTTCAAGTAAAAATATAATTTGGTCTTGGAAAAATCACGCATCCCCATAATTAACCCTTAAACATCGACGAATATCGAAAATATTCGTATCGACTTCAGATTATATCCAAAATGTAGGAAATTCCACGGTCATTCCAGAAATATACTTTTTTTTTGTTAGACTTCATGATGATAATTTTCATGCGATGATAAAAACAAAGTCGATATTCGATATTTTGGGGGTGGATTTCATAGAGGTCCGCGAAAACCACCATTGCGAACTCATCAAAGATTTTCCTGAGAAATTTTCTGGTGTATATAGGTGAAAAGAGAGGGGAAACAGAAATATGAAGTGAAATTTCTGATATTTTTGACTTTTCGGGAGTTTTCAGTACTCCTAATGAAAAATTAGGCTGTATTTCGAGAACGACAAAAGATAGAGAAATTTTGCGAACGCCATTCGATTCATAATGACCGATTTAGTGGGTATAGAGGTTTTCCAGAATAAAGTCGAAATTTTGTATTTTCTTGAAAAAGTCACCAAGGCCAAAAAACCACCACTGCGAACTTATCAAATATTTTCCTGGGAAAATTTCATTGGGGTATAGGTGAGAAGGAACGGAGAATGAGAAAATTAAGTCGAACTTTGGATACTTTAACGTTTTTGGGAGTTTCCAGTACTCTAAAGTGGAAAGTAGGCTTTATCTCGAGAACGCCTTGATAGTAGATAAATTTTGCGAACGCCAGTCGAATCAGGATGGCCGATTTATTAGATAAGGAGGCGTTTCCAAGTCAAAATATAATTTCTTCTTGAAAAAATCACGCCTCCCCAAAATTCATCCCGAAACATCGACGAATATCGAAAATATTCATATGGACTTCACATTATAACCAAAATGTAGGAAATTCCACGGTTATTCCAGGAATATTTCTCTTTATTTGACTTCATGATGATAATTTTCATTCAATGATAAAAACAAAGTCGATATTCGATATTTTGGGGGTGGGTTTTATAGAGGTCCGCGAAAACCACCATTGCGAACTCATCAAAGATTTTCTTGAGAAATTTTTTGGTGTGTATAGGTGGAAAGGAAGGGGAACAGGAAGTTGAAGATTTCTGATATTTTTGACTTTTCGAGAGTTTTCAGTACTCTGAAGTAAAAAGTAGGCTGTATTCGAGAACGACAAATGATAGAGAAATTTTGCGAACGTCATTCGATTCATAATGGCCGATTCAGTAGGTATAGAGGTTTTCCAGAAAAAAGTCGAATGTTTTTATTTTCTTGAAGGAATCACGCAAGGCCAATACCCCTAAAAATGGACGAATATCGAAAATATTCGTATCTACTCCAAATTGTTACTAAATTATAGGAAATTTCATGGGGATTCCAAAAATGTATTTCTTATCAGACTTCATGATGATAATTCCCATGCAATGATGAAAATAATGTCAACATTTTATATTTTACGGGTGGATTTCGCAGAGGTTCGGGAAAACCACCACTGCGAACTTATTAGATATTAGATTAAAACTAGTGGCTGTGTCTGAGGGTCGATTTTCATGACAAAGTCAATGGTGGTAACCGCATATCGATATCTATCATCGTTTCTGAGTTACAGCTTGTTTTTCGAAAATGTTTGATTCCCTGTCAAAAATTCTTTGTTTCTATGGAAACATTTCCGGAGAACTTTTTAACGTAGAATTCAATGGTGTAAGTAATTTATTTTCACAAATCATATATCAATAGCTATTAATGGAAAAATGCGTATATTCTTGCATATTTCAATAGAGCTTGAAATTACCATTCCAAATATGTAGCACACTTGATGTTTTGCTAGAGTCACCTTTGAAATACAGAGCTTATATGTTTTTTCCTGCAGACTTTGTACACACACTTTGAACAAGTAGGCTTTGGACGACGCGGCGATAAAACAGAAATCAAGTGTTCACTAGTCGCTATCAAATGTTAAGAAAGTTGTTCATAGCAGTTATTAAAACTCATAGATTCAATAAAACTGATAACAATTTTCACTATATTTACTACCAATAAATGAAACTCCAACAATAATAATGATAAAGAACAAACATGAACATAATATTTCTTCAGAGGAGGTGTTCTAAATGTCTACCAGCTTCTCCTACGGCACCTTTTTTTTAACATTCCTTGCCGTATTGATTAGTTCAATGGGAGTGAAAAAAGCAAAACTTTGCATCACTGCCGCTTCCAATTCGTGTCTAGAGTTGGTCGGCAATTTGAAAATGGGATCTTTCAACCTTTCCCAGAGGTAAAAGTCTATAGGCGTTAGGTCCGGTGACCTGGCCGGCCAACGGTTGGGTCCTCGATTGGCTATCCAATTATTGCCAAAATGTGCAGCCAAAAAATTGTTGGTAATTGCAGTGTTGTGAGGCGAAACCCCGTCTTGCTGAAACTATATTTTCCTGAGCTCTATTAGCGGCAATTCATCAACAAGGGGTTCAATTTGTTGCCTCAAAATTTCTTAATACCTCTGAGATGTCAGACTGCTGACGGGCCAATAATTTTTTCCCTAAAACACCTGCCCATACACTAAATCCAAATCTTCTTTGACTCCTCTGCTCCACAATAGAATGAGGATTTTTTGTGCCCAACTATAAGAATTCTAGCGGTTGAAAATGACGGCTATGCTTACACAAGCTTCGTCGGTCCAAATACAATTTAACGAAAAATCAAGCCTTTGGTTACAATTTTCCAGGAACTACTGGCAAAAATCCATGCGGCGTTCAAAATCTCCTGGTCTGAGTTTATGAACTCTTCTGGCCCTGTATGGCTTGGATTTGTGCTTTTTCAAAATCCACCTAATGTTAGTTCTTGGTAGGCCTGTTGATATTTTTGACGTTTTGGGATTATTTGCAACAGCTCCTAAAACGACTATTTCTTTCAACTCCGTATCCCTATTTGATGCATATAATTTTAGCCTTTTCTTTTCAAATTGACCACCATCAAGTAGGTTGCGAAAATGTCTCTAAAAGGTTGTCTTCTCTCTGGATACTTCTCGTGGTACAAATGTATAAAACATACTATCATATCCCATTTTTCAAAGTTCTCATACTTAATTGCAAATGTGTTCGAAAAATTAATGAAAATCACGAATTGGGGAGCTTTTTTACTGCTTAAATTGAAATTTGACAGCTACCAGTAAACATTTGCACTCGGTTTTATCGCCGCGTCGTCCAAAGCCTACTTGTCTCTGCATTTCAAAGATAACTCTAGAGAAATATCAAGTGTGCTTCATTTATGGCATGGTAATTTCAAGTTCTATTGGAATATGCAGGAATATACAGGTTGTGTCATTTAAAAAAATGGTTTTTCCATTAATAACTATTGATATATGATTTCAAAAAATAAACTACTTAAACCATTGAATTCTACGTAAAAAAGTGCTCCGGAAATGTTTTAATAGAAAAAAAGAATTCTTAACACCAAAAAATTTACAGAAACTTTTCGAAAATGCACATTTTTGAAAAACATGCTCTAACTCAGAAATGATGATAGATATCGATATGCGGTTTTCACCATCAAGTTTGTCATAAAAATTGACCAGCAGACACAGGCATCAGTTTTTATCAATCTAGTTTGAAAACGGGACTTTCCCTTCAAAAGTGTCCAATTCGTCTCACTCGGTATATTAGTGATGATGTTAGAATCAACATATAAAAAGTTACCAACCGTGAGATGTGTGCTTAATGTATTATTTAACAAATAAGTTGCAAAATTACATTGTTTATTGAATATCTTGAGTGTTTTTTTTTACGTAAAAAGGTACATAAAGTTTTTCTTCAAAATAAAAACTGTAAGCTGCAGATTGTGTTTTCTAACGTACAAAAAAATGTGAGGCGAAGACACTGAAGTGCATCTTTCGCGGAGCACGTAGCCACGAGTACGCTTAATTTATTATAACTTTTGATCTAATTGATCAAATTGAGCTAACAAACATTCTAATGAAAGAAAAAAAAAGTAGCTAACGAGGTGTCATGTTCCCAAATGTGAAAAAAATATGAATAGGAATAGTACATATATGAAGTTACGTCAAAGTAGAATTTTCTATAAAATCAATTGAAGATCAGCCATTCTCTAAATTTTCAAGACATCTGAAATTTTTACAGTTCACTCCCAGAATGACACCCAAGAAGGTGAATAGATAAAAAACAATCTTAAAATTTTCTTGAAATAACTACAAGGGTCAATTTATTGAATAATTTCAAAAAATAACAAATTTGAATCCCAAGCCCATGCTTCAAAAAACCAAAAACTCTAGTTTAAAATGTGATATTGAGATTTTCCATCAGCACTTCCTGAAGCTTGTTATCTGTACTTAGGAGGTTTGATTGGTTTCATTGAAAACATTGAATGAATAATAAAATTTCGCCAAAAACCAAAGATTAAACAAATGTTACTCCAAAATCCGTGAAATTTGTTGTTAAATAAACTTTGATAACGTTTATACAGAAAAAAATAAGCCTACCTAACCAACATATATTCATTTTACGAACTTGAACAAGGTATACGCAGCATAAAATAAATTTTGTTCTTTGTTAATATAAGTGTAAATTTTATCTAATACGAAAATATTATGTTTTTTTTTTAGTAAATTGACCAAATGTCCATTTGCTTAACATGCTTGTTTAGAATAGGAATATAAGTTTATCTTTTGATGTACTTTATATTGGATCGAGAATATCATATTTGAATGTTAAAGAGAGATGGAACACGAGAGAACAGTTGATCGCTAAGTTTAGTGCTCACCTGACTGGCTTTCAGAAGTTGGGGGATGGTGGTAACTTTTCATTGTACCTTAGTGATGAGAACAACATATAAAAAGTTAACAACCGTAAAGTGTGTGCTCAATCAATTATTTAACAAATAAATTGCCAAATTACATTGAATATTAAAGAAAAATTAATAACTAATGGTGCTGCGACAAAACCTAACACTTGGTGACTCGGACATTGACAACAAGACCAAGTATATTGGGTGATGTTGAGAATGATTAATCGATGAATTGAAAACTAATATCAATGATTGGGTGTATTGGCTGATGTTTCCAAGCATTGATTAAATGATATCACTGTATTGAGGCCATCCCCATTGATCATTGAAATATACCCTGTGTGATGATTAATGGTACATAGTATTAATTAACTCATGTTCGTTTTCGCAATGCATTTGTTCCATTGTTATAAGGCAAATTTTCATTGTGGAAATGATTTCAACATAACACTAATCATGAAATTACGTTATTGTTTTGTACATGGTAATGGACATGGACACCTTGTTGATTTCGTTGATTATTTAATCAAAAAAATGGACTGATTTTCATTATGTTTGATCATGACCTCAAGGAAAAATACGTTGAGACCATGATTTTGCAGTCAATTATTAGAGGTCATTGATGTCAGGTCAATATTTCTTTCTGTGTTCCGATCACATGTAACATATAATACTCATTATCTGTAATTTCATATGATATTCGCTCACAAGGTAGCGTTGAATATCCCCGCAAAGTATCACCCCACCTTTTCATTTTGAATAGAATAGAATTATTATTATTATATTAAATTTCGACTACATTCCAACACTCTCCAGATCAACTCAGGCGTTCCTCAATGATACATTCTCCTGCATATCAACGACCTGTTGATATCCACCAACAATTATTCCGCAGAGATGGCTCAATTCAAAGGGAATCCACTTCGGAATCGTCAAGATTTCAATGCATACAAGACCCAAACTCCTGTTTTCAGGTAGGCCAATCAGCACGCAATGGTCAATATCTGCGCGAAATCAGCCCCACAAAATCTTGGCTTTCTCTTTCGTGCTGAGAATTATTTGACGCCTCACCAGCGTCTCATTATTCATATAACTCAGAACCACCCAGTTCCAGAATACTGTTTTAAGTGTGTCGGCACACAAATATACTCTGGAGCTATTTGATTCCTTTTGGTTGACCGTTTCCTTGAATAATTCAGTATCCACTGTGGAATATCGCAGATATGTGGGAGACATATGCCTGTTCTGAAACATGGATAATTGGGCCGTTTAAAACATCACTATACAGTGCTTCTCAAAAGTCCCCTCCCCCCCTTTTATTTTTGGAACGATTATACATAAACAAGTGAAATTTGGAAACTGTATATTAAAGGTTACAAACTTCCCTACTAGTGATGATAGATGACGAAATCGTCAAAGATGACGTCACGAGGCCATTGTGACCATTAATTTTAAATGGAACCCTACGGCAAGCGACACCTCTTTCAAGAGGTATCGAAAAAACCCATTCAATGATACTAATTTTGTTTGTGTTTATGGCAGTTTTTGCAACTCGCTTTTAAAAAACGCAAAGCTGTGATGAATTAAATCAGTTATTACTGAAATTTCAAATTCAAGCTCCGCCTCTGGATAGTTGTCAAATAAGCTGACGTTATTGTTAGTTTCCCTAATTCGACGTTTTTATAATTGTCCAAGTTTTTGTACATTTAATAATTTGTGTATTGTTATCGAACGTTTAACTGTTTTAGCAGCTTTTGTTACTTTTAATATTTTTGTTCATTTTAATAATTTGTTAAACTGTTATAAGCCGAACGTTTAAGTGCTTCAAGAAGCGAAATGGTACGTGCTTTAGGTGATAAAGTAGCAGCGATCCTAATTCTTGGTGAAACTGGACAAAATATTCATGCAGCAGAACGCATTTTTAATGAGAGGTTTCCCGATCGCCCCGTTTCGAGGACTAATTTGAGGGAGCTTCTTCGTAAGTTTGAAACAACGGGTAGTATTAATGATGCGGAACGATTTGGCAGGCCACAAAATTCTGATGAGAAGAAAATTGATATACTGGCAGAAGTAATAGTGAATCCTACTTCTTCAACAACTCACGTTGCATCTACCTGTGAAGTCAGTCGAAGTACAGTACACAGGGTGTTGAAAAAAAACAAATTTCATGCATACAAATTAAAAATGGTTCATCAACTCTCAGACGACGACCCAGATCCAAGACTAGAATTTTGTAAAAATATGGAAACTAAAATTAACCAACAGCCAGACTATGTCAAAACAATCTGTTTTAGTGACGAAAGTATTTTCTATCTAAATGGAAATATAAATGCACAGAATGTGAGGTATTGGAGTGTCGCAAATCCTCACCTGTTTCGTGAAACACATACCCAATTTCCCCAGAAGGTGAATGTTTGGGCAGGTATCCTGGGAAACCACATCGTTGGGCCTCTTTTTCTGAAAAGTAATTTAACTGGTGAGGTTTATCTGGAGCTGTTGCAAAACGCAATAGAACCGTTAACCCTTGAAATTTTGGAAGATAATCCGGATGAATTCGGCAATTTGGAAATAACATTCCAACAGGATGGTGCTCCTCCACACTTTTACGGTGCAGTAAGACGGTATTTGGATGAAGAGTATCGTGGTAGATGGATTGGACGACGAGGTTCAACGGAATGTCCAGCTCCATCACCAGACCTCACACCTTTGGATTTTTTTATGTGGGGGTACCTTAAATCGAAGGTAAACGCCACTGAACCTGACAATATTGACGTTTTGAAACAACATTTTGTGGCAGAATGTGAAGCTGTTTCCACAGACACATTTGCAAAAGTACGAGAAGAGTTTAAAAATAGGATATTTCACTGTCAGGAAGTGAATGGAGGTCACTTCGAGCAATTCCTTCAAGTAGATACTGATTCTTAAATCTGTAATTAATATCATACTGAATGGAATTTAAATGTTAATGTTTACTAATTAGCCATTAAAACTGCCATAAACACAAACAAAATTAGTATCATTGAATAGGTTTTTTCGATACCTTCTAAAAGAGGTACCGCTTGCCGTAGGGTTCCATTTAAAATTATTGGTCACAATGGCCTTGTGACGTCATCTTTGACGATTTCGTCATCTATCATCACTAGTAGGGAAGTTTACAACCTTCAATATTCAGTTTCCAAATTTCACTTGTTTATGTATAATCGTTCCAAAAATGAGAGGGGAAGGGGACTTTGAGAAGCACTGTATACATGTCAACAAATGGTTGAGTATTGACAATGTGAATGAGCTATTCCTATTTCTGCGGAACATTGTCGTTTTCTCCTCCTTCGTGGCGATGAAAATTCGGAGTTTGTCCACACTTTATATATGTTTTTATGCCAGCATCTGGAGCATCTCTTTCCAAGATATAAAAAAAATATTGACTTGAATGCTTCGTTTATTCTGAAGGGTTATGTTTTATAGGTTCCCTCCTGAAATATATGGATTATGAGCTACAAAATATTTTTATCGCAGAGTTATCGTGTTTCTCACGGGAAACGTGTTGGTTATAAATTTCAACGAGATTTGTGTTTCCCTCATAAAAACGATATTGTCATCAGTTCAGGACTCTTTATATCCATACTATATTATAAGAATGACAATCGCAGATAAAATATCGTTAAAGTCGAAATGAAGGAGAAAAAACAGACGTCACGTTGCTCCAGTGTAATAAAACTCCGGTCTCGTGAATGTTGTGAAAAGCTTCGTTTTGGAATTCTGGATGGACATAACAATTGGAATCCTTGGGACTATAAATTGTTCAGACGTAATATTGCAGAACTTCGTCCGATTTCATTTGTAACTTGCTAACTATGCTCAAAGATTTTCGACGAACTGATTCGGAAATACTTCCCGGAAATCCGTTTTCAATGATTGAATTAGCTTTCTGATAGTTGTGGAATATACCTGTGGCTACTTACCCACACAACAAATTGGAGACTTATTAACACACCCCCATAAACCTAGCAGAACCATTTGCGAATTTTGAATTTTCAATTATGTCATAATTTATCGTTAATTGATCGCAAATTTATTCCCTTTATAAATTTGTCGCTCAGCATTTAAAAAAAACATGGTTCTGCTAGGTTCATATGAAGCTGACAGAAACATGTCGTACCTATCGAAAATACGAATACCACCATAATATGGCTCTCAATTATCGCTAATTAATTACCACTTCAAAAAATTTGTCGCTCTTAATTTTTTTAAATTCATGGTTCTGCTAGGTTTATATGAAGCTAGCAAACAGTTGAATTCTGCGTTATGTTAGATACATTTCTTGTAACAACAGGTACCCCACAAGGCATCGTTCTTGGACTACTAATTTTTTCATGATTTGTGAATGATCTTCCTGATAACAAACGTTATGGAAAAATTATCCTTTTCGCAGATGACACGTCTATAATTTTTTCCAGTAAAACATCTGACGATATGACACAGTTAGTGAATACAGTTCTAATTGAATTCAATGAGTGGTGTAATGAGAACAGACTTATTGTTAACCTAGACAAAACAGTATGCATGCAATTCGGAATTCATCTGGATGTCTACATAACCTCAATCTTGGTTTCCAAAACAAATCTTTAGAATTGGCCAGTTCAACAATGGGAACAATGATTGACTCACTCTCCACCTGGCAAGAACATTTATATGTAAGAAATTGAATCAATCATACTACCTGATGAAATCTCTCAAGTATAAGTCATATACAAAATCACTTAAATTCGTTTATTATGCTGAATTCAACTCTATTATATATCATAACATTGCTGTCTGGCGACAAGCTACTGGATCAGAAAGGATTTTCATTTCGCAAATAGCACCGCTGAGATTGATATTCAATAAGGATTATAAAACTTTCTGTAGAGAAACATTCCAACAAAATAAAATATTGACAGATGCAAGTTTGTTCATTCTGAAAACATCAACATATATACATGAAAATGAGGGTCTCCTATGAAGGAGAGCAGAAATGCATAATTATAATATAAGGAGTAAAAATATGATCACCACGGAAACATCATCACGAAACATATAGAAAAGTATTAATGAAGTTTGTTAGTATTTGCATTTATAACCTGCTGATATAAAGACCTTCATACCTCAAAAAAATAAACTTTTTTCATCAGATAAATGTTTTTAAAAGGTAAATGTACGATCTTGTTTATTTTCACAATTTTATTTCAAAATGTTCTTGTCCCAGTGGAGTGTTTTTTATATTTGTTTTCAAAATTTATTCATTATTCCTTGTGAATATTCACAATATGTTCGTGTACCTACATGTTTTTTTTAAATAACGATGTGATGATGTATTTATTTTTTATTGTGAAATGTCTTTTGATCACATCTTATCTAGATTTAGAGTTATATATATATATATATATATATATATATATATATATATATATTTATATTTTATGTTCAGAAGTACGTGTTAAGTGTTCAAAGACTTAAAATGAAGATTATAAATTGAAAAAGCACATAAATATAAAAATGTTCATATTAAGTAATTTATGCCATGTTATTCTACAGTTTTTCTGAGGATTCTACCGTTTTCCCCAAATCTTATATAATATTAGTCGATACCTATGTTTGAAATGAACATGTGTTCAACATTACAAGCAATTGGCATTATTTATAAAATTATAGAAATCAAAATTTACTAAAATATTGTTGAGCACAAGCAGACAACGAAATGTTGAAGTTGAAGAACATTCTGTATATGAAATTAGATCTGAACACAATTGCCAATGAAATGCCAGGAAAGATCTTGATGCAAAATTATGAATATTGAAAATATAAAAAGCAGAAAACGTCAAAAATGATTTTTTATATATATCATGTATATAGTATGTAAGGTATTTAGAAACGATTCGTAAATAAAAATTGTCAAATAAACGAAAATAATGAAAAGTGTAACAAAAAGTGCGTGTGAATCGAAAATTCGAGAAGAAAACAAAAGATGTGTGATATCAAAGGAATGAAATCAACAAGCTGGGAGATAGGGAAAAAATAATTTTGGAAGAACCAACTCAAGAAATTTCAATTTGAAAAATCAATCATATTTTCGTTACAAAAACACTTATTCGCCAATACAACACAAGGAAATACTATAAAGTACTATAGCTGATGAAAAACCCAGATGCAGAACAAATCCAACCTTCTCATTTGAGACATATACCAGCACGAGAGCGAATTCACAGTCGACAAGGGGGTTGCAGATTGGAATGGCAGTTTCCAGGAACGGGAGAGCGATCTGAAACACTGAACATTTCTGTTTCAAGAAGCCACAGGTACTTTGAACCATAAGAAGTTACTGAACTCAGTGCAATTCAAAAATAAACCTTTCAAGGAACCCTTTTGATAGAACACTTTCATAAATTAGTACATAACCTACAAAAATAGGTTACATTCAACTTTTATCATCACATAACTTCACTTTCCATGTATATTTTGCTATGAAGCACTAATTTAAGTTAATTATCGCAGAATAGGCTACAGTAAGTCTTCCTGAATAAAGGAAATTATTATTTTGATGAATTTCTGCATTATTTTCAATGATTGTGCTAAACAAGCTGCCATTTTCTGAAATTGACATCAAGAACTACCAGAGAGCTCCACAGTAGAACTGACTACTGAGATTCCATAGGCGTACCGATTGAGTTAGCTGAGGTAAAGAGAATAAAGTGAAAGAATCAATGGGAAAAAAATAAAATACATAGCCGGACATTTGGAATATTTATATGGGTATTCATTTATCAACATATTGAATTGAATTAAAGGCAAAGCAAAAAGATTCTGAGAATAGTATAAAAATTAGTAAAACGAAAAATATTTTTTTTTTGTTATGATGTCTGATTGTGCAAATGAATAGGTAAATAATAAAATAAAAACAAACCATAATCACCTCATTATAAAATATATATATATATATATATATATATATATATATATATATATATATATACCTATACAACTATGATCCACCCACATAAATCAGTAGTATGAATAACACCCGAGTTGAAACTCCGAATATGTTCTCATGAGCATGAGCGTGAAGTGCTAGTTTGTGCTCCAATTTATATGAATAGAATAGATTTCGCTTCGAGGAGTATTTGCTCCTAGTACATGTACTCGTTATTTCATTTCCAAATCTGAGCCTGTAACGAATAACAACAGTTGTAACTGTGGTGGTCTGCATATTCGTGCATCAATACTATTATCCAAGAAGTCTATCAGCGTGTATTCGTTGGTAAAATGGATGGAAGCACTGAAGAGAAAAATAAAACCTGCGATTTCCAAATGGGATTAGAATAGTATATTCTGTAACGACGTTAGACTGAAAAAATTCGATGAGTGGAAAATTCTGCACGCGAGCTTTAACGAGCGTGAGAAACCACGAGTATCGAATTTTTTGTTCTAATAGAGTAACAGACTATATTTTCTCCACGACCAGAATGTATGAATCAAAAACAAATGAATTGCATCCGAATAGAATGAGTTATTCATTGAGACATTTGTATTACATTGTATTCATATTTATGTTCATAGTGTTGGTACAAAGAGAGTTGTTAATGATAATTCTTCTCATTTTATTAGCTCGGAGACTCTTCTAACAACATACCTGCTGCAGAACTTTATTCGGTAATCAGCTAATATTTTGTTTCCCTGTATTATATCGTGTTCTGATGGCAAACAATCTAATGATTTCTATTTCGGTCATTTATATTTTTCGGGAAGTATATTAGATCTGAGAAATATTTCTGGGTATCTACTTTTCAGTTTGCGGAATAAAACTGGATATCGAAAAATTATTATATAAATTGCAAGAGTTTAGGTTTTCAAATTTATTTTTGATTGAAAATGACTTAAATGTTTCTCACGTTTATTTTCACATGATGATTTGACATATCTTCATTGAAAAATTTACTAGACCGAAATAGAAGTTAGTGTTCAGTTTTCTATATCGATATTTTATGAATTATTCTTGTGTTAACCTGACAAGCCCTGAAGATGACCTAGGTCGGAAGCATTTTGCGAAAAAAAAATAGCACCAAATACACAAAAATATTTTATTAAATCCAACCATAAACTATAAACATAACTCTCTACCTGATTTTTTCTTCACGAACCAATAGTTGAAAACAGTCATTCTGAGTATACTGAAAGATTTTAAGAATACCGAATAATCACACCATGAAAAAGTATGGCCATGCCTCCTTTGGCAAGACACAAAAATAACAGACGACCACTGGATCTACACATTACACTTAGACGATGAAAGATCATCCTCATCCTTTCTCCCAAACTCATTATACAGAGAACGTGAAGTTATGAAGTGACTCCAACAATATTAATATTTCTTGTGCGCTACATTAAAGATGAAACCGTAAAAAAGTGGTACCATTAAGTGAGCGTGAAAAAGTTCCGGCACTTTATCTAGGTCAGAGCATTATCTTCAATTACCCAAAACACGGATCCATTCACTTATCTTGTGCTGTTCTGTGTTCACCTTACTTTCAAGCGAACGCTTTAAAACCCACGTTGATCCATTTTTTTTTGAAGAAATATTTTCTCAGAGAGAATGGAATGAAGGACATACACATTTGGTTGAAGTACATAATGAGTTTTGAAGTTGCTAACAATGGCACAGAGATATTCTCCAGCAAAATAACTCATTTGTTTAGTAAATGCATAAATTCTGATGATTCTATTCGTCAGTAACTTATCGTATTTTTGATTTGCCTTTGAAAAAATTGTTCATAGTCAATTAAATGATACCTGTGTATCCGAAACGTTAGCTTTCAGGGACTACAACTACCCCCGTTCACGAAACTTGTTGAACTTGAATAACTTTCAATGCAGAGTTGTTTTAAAATAGTTATTCGGCATATCAAATGAATTAGGACAAAAAAGTTCGATATCAAAGCAAATATAAATCAAAAAATTTAATTTTCAGATGAATTAAATGAAAATAAAAAAGAGTTACGAAAATTAGATTGGCTGCGTAAAAGAGTCTCGGATGAAAATCTGAATAAAAATTATAAGTAGACCAGGGTCGATAATTTTTGAAAGCAAAAAAAATAATAGTTGGAAAGGGAAGAGAATATAACAAAAATGAAAGGAAAAATAATTTATGGGAGATGTGAAGTCGGGAAGTGGAAGGGGGTGAGATTTTCAGGGTAAAAAACGGTTTATTTCGATTTCCTATGGAAAAAAGTTTTTGGTTTTTTATTTTTATCTTTTACAAAAAAACTTTTTTATTCACGAAATTTGGTGAAAACTTGATTTTTTATGTCTCAAACATACTGTAATTTTTTCCCCCTTATTTTGACTTAATATCGAAAAAGCACCCTAATTTTCAATCGAAAATTCTCCCGTCAAAATATCTGCTTTTTCAAAAAAGTCGGTAGGCTTTTTGTTCGTTGAAATCTCTACTTTCTGATGGTATAAAAAAAATACATATAACTACGGTAAATGTTCTCAGAAAATGCAAAGGAATAACAGGTAGTAAGGCCCAGACCTTCCTACCCCCTTCCCCAGTTCTCTATGAAATACCTTTTGATGGGCTAAAATTTTCCGTAGGTCACTCAGGTATATAAGTTATTTTGGAATAGCAATAAATAGGCATCTACGCATATAATTTGAAGATTCTACAACTTTCTCAAAAGATTGTAGATGTCTTATTAAATATTAACTTTACGTTTCTTTGCATTTTCTGAGAACATTTACCATAGTAATGTATATTTTTTTTCATACCATCAGAAAGTAGAGATTTCAACGAACAAAAACCCCACCAAGCTTTTCAAAAAGCTGATATTTTGACGGGAGAATTTTTGATTGAAAATTAGGGTGCTTTTTTGATATTAAGTCAAAATGAGGTGAAAAAAATAAATATATCAAATCAAAAAAATCACAGTGTGTGAAAGGTAAGTTTTCAACGAATTTCGTGAAAATTTTTTTTTTTTGGGAAAGATAAAAATAAAAACCCAAAAACTTGGTTATTTCAATTTTTTACATACATTTTGAGGTTATGTGAAAAAAGTGTGAATGCAAAAGTTGTAGATCTTTTTATTATCTACAACTTCTGATCAAGCTGATATTTTGACGGGAGAATTTTCGATTGAAAATTAGGGTGCTTTTTCGATATTAAGTCAATATAAGGGGGAAAAAATGAATATTTTGAATCAAAAAAATTACAGTATGTTTGGGACATAAAAAATCAAGTTTTCACTGAATTTCGTGAATAAAAAATTTTTTTTGTAAAAGATAAAAATAAAAAACCAAAAACTTGGTTATTTGAATTTTTTACATAAATTTTGAGGTTATGTGAAAAAAGTGTGGTAACAAAAGTTGTAGATCTTATTACCTACAACTTTGTTATCCAACTTTTTTCCATAGAACTCGTAGTTTTGCCGGAAATCGAGATAAACCGTTTTTTACCCTTAGAAACTCACCCCCTTCCACTTCCCGACGTCAGATCGCCCGTAAATTATTTTTCCCTTCATTTCGGTTATATCCCCTCTCTCACCCGGAGGGTTTCATCCTACTATAATTTTTTTTACCATTTTCAAAGGCTTCAGCCCTGGTCTAAAGCTCCTGGAAAAAGAAATAAATGAACAAATAGAATACGAAAAGAAAAAATATTACAAAAACCACATTGACAAATCCAGTAATAAAAACAAAACGGCGTGGTCTATTGTGAATGAAGCGAAGGGCAAAGGCAAACAAAAAAATAATAAAATAGCAGAAATTAATTATAAAAACAACTACTGGAAAAGCTGTCGCTTTCGGTGAATACTTATCGACCGATATCCAGAAGAAATTGTTCGATCATTTCGGCAACAATTTGAGCGCTTCATGCTCCAAGAGTGATTTTGATATACGATCTATGTTTTTCGCACCTGTTAATAAAGAAGACGTCATAAAAGTAATTGATTCTATTGAAAATCAAAAATCCACAGGTCTGGATGAAATACCGGCTTCGGTCATAAAACACTGTAAAAATGTAATTTCCCCAATACTAGCTGATATCATTAATTTATCAATCAGACAAGGTTAATTTCCCTCAAGTCTGAAAATAGCTTCAGTCATGCTACTGTACTAAAAAGATGATCCCAGTAATGTCGAGAACTATCGTCCAATTTCATTATTGAGTATTTTCCCATCTAAGTTCATTTAGTTCAATAACAAGTAATCAGCATGGTTTCAGAAGTGGTTTTTCAACTGAGACAAGCGTGGCTGAGTACACCCAACATATATATGATGAAATGGATCGCGGTCAATATGTTGTATCAATATTATTCGATTTAACGAAAGCATTTGACACTGTCGAAAAATCCTTTGTTTCTGGAAAATTGCATCAGCTGGGCATTCTTGGATGCATTAATGACTGGTTTCTCTCCTTTCTAGAAAATCGAAAGATTATTGTGAAAATTGATTAATTCTTCCCAAACGAATTTGATATTGAGCTTGGAACTCCTCAAGGCAGTGTTCTTGGCCCGTTAAGATTTTTATTATTCATTAATGACCTGCTCAGTTATTTGACTGATGCTTAAGTGCTCATGTATGCAGACGATACATGCACAATTATATCAGACAACAAAGAAATGGCTCCTTCTGAAAGAGTAGCCAACACACTGAATCAATTCCAAGATTGGTGTTATCGAAACAGATTGATGATGAATATTGAAAAAACTGCTTCCATTGAATATTATTCTATTTACAATTTACCATCATACTGTTCTCGTTGACCAATACTGTCATTGAAAAATCAAAATCGATAAAATTTCTGGGAACCGCATTTGACAGTAACCTCTCATGGGAGTAACAAATCAATGCTGTATGCAAGAAAATTAACCAACCTAACTCCATGTTAGATAGGGATACTCTTGAATGTGTATTATTCATATGCATACTCTGCAATTGCTTACAGTATTATTGTCTGGGGACAAGGACGTGAAATTCAAAGAGTGTTTGTATTGCAAAAAAGGATAATGCGATTTATATTTGATCTACCTTTTCAAACTTCGTGTCGCAATATATTTAGAGACAAGAAAATTCTAACGGTGACTTCCATTCATCTCTTGAAATTACTGAGCAATACTTATCGGACCCAACATAAATCAACAAAAAATAGTGATATACACAAGTATGATACGAGAAACAGAAATGATTTATTGCTCAAAAAAGCAAACCACAATTTCTATAAAAATTACCCCTTATCACTGGGGCTTCTTACTTCAATAGGCTTCCCAGCCACTTGAAAAACAGTCCGATATACGAAGTTTTCAAAGATAGGTTGAAAATTTTTTTGGCAAATAATTGTTTTTATAATTTGGGGGAAGTTGATACTCTCCTCTCCAATAATTGATTGAAATACTTTTTACTTTTTTATTTTGTATCAATGTATTTGTTCTGTCTCCAGTTCTTGGGAAGATACAGACAGCTGTTATATCTGTTATATGCTTCTATGCTCTATTATTTTTTATGTATACACCTGTACTGACTCGTCCAATCTATTGTATTATAGGAAAAAATATTAAATAAATTTGAATTTGTAATCATCATAGAATAAAATAGAAATGTGTTCATTACTGAAAATTCTACAACTGTATAACATACATCTATATAATTTTATCATACTAGTCGAACAAAGTACTATTATATGTGGAGATACAGAAAAAAATATAAAATTTTAAGAATTGTGAATAATGAAGTCATTTAGATAGTAATAATTCTACAATAAAGGCAAGCGCATTTTGGATGACATGCTTGTATAAAGCTAATTTGAAGCTTCCCGTGCTTATCGCGTATTGGGACCATCTCTAAAAATTTTTTCATTTCAGACTTACTACGGAAAATGAAATAATCGACAACAAAACAAGGTATTTTTGCAAAAATGAAAAGTTACCGATATGTCTAGGTGAAGAATGGCAGTGTTTCAATCAATTCAATTCAAGTTCTCGTGTGAATCAAATTGTGGAAATCAGCCTGATTGGCATCCAAAAACGAACGCAAATCGTATACCTGTTTGATATTTCCGCTGATTCAACATGTTTTGTTCAGAACATGAGTGGTTGGCATTCAAAAACTGCCCATTTACAATTGAACGTATACAATTGTGATCATAAATAATTTTTTTGTACTGAGACTTGGATAAACGATGGTGTGATGAATAGTAAGTTATGGGGCAATGACTTAGCAGTATACCGGGTGACACATGATCTCGGGCCACCCCTGTAACATCTGCATTCGTGAACGAATTTTCCTGAAATTTGGTACAGTTATATAAGCGATCATTTCGGATTTGATCACATTACAATCCAATATGGCGGACTTCCGGTTTTTCTGGAAATGCCTTCAACTTTGTTTTTTCAAATGGAACACCGTGTATATTTTTACATGTTAAGTTCAACAGGTCAAAACAAGTCCAAACCTCATGTCAAAAATGATTTTGAAACAATCAAAATTAAAATTGGTTTTTTAATTTTACCTCGTGGATAAATGAGATTTGGTCAAGGCTATTCACAATGAGTCAAAAAGTATCATGAAACAGGTTATATCTGAAAGATCATCAGTAATAGAAGAAGGAATTTTCTTACATTCCAGGTATAGGTACGTAGTGAGATAGGATTTTCCAAAGTTCGAATCACAAGGGTTAGAACTCCTCTCTGAATTTTTGAATAATATTCATCTCTTAAATAATTAATTTTATAATGTTCTGTTTCCTTGCGAAGTTTCAACTAAAAACCAGAAAAAAAATTGTGTTAATACATGAAGGATACATTATCCCAACGAACGTTAGGGTTGGCTAAACTGACGTCATTTTGACCTTCGAATAGGTCGGCGCTGAATTGAGCTTAGTTGAATTTTATGTCATATTTACGTCAGATTAACAAGTATTGAAAAAAAATAATTTGGGAGTCGAAAATTGGAAAACATTTAGCCTGATAGGTCAAATTGTCTCAATAATGGTCGTTTCAACCGATTCATCACCTAAAATTGACTATGAGGAATAACAATTGGAAGTTGAAAGAAGAAATGAGAGATTTTCCGGAAATCTACCCCTATTATAAAACAGGTTATTTCTCGAAGAGTATCAGTCATAGAAACATTAAATTTTACAAGAGAGTAGCATTCCAACGGCGTAATAAGTTAGTTGTGAGACAATACATAAAGTTTACATTAATTATCCCAACCTGAATTATGGGTGGCAAAATTGACGTAATTTTACCTTGGAACAGGTTGGCGCCGAATTTGGCGAAGAAAATTTCATGTCATATTCACCAGAAAAATCTAAGGTAATTTGAAAGTCGAGATTCTATCCGCACTATTATGCGTATACAAAATATGATCTTTCTGAAATTCACGCGGGCAAAGCCGCGGGCATAAGTTAGTATGAGATAATATTCAATTAAAATATCCCATCCCCTCAGAATGAGACAGGAATAATCGAATTTGGGAGAGTAAATATAAATGACAGCACCAAAAATGCCTTCTTCATTGGAATTCATAATGTTGATTTCCATGCGATGATGAAAATAAAGTCAAATTTTGATATTTTGGGGATGTGGTTTGCAGAAGTCCGGGAAAACCACCACTGCAAACTTATCAAAGATTTTCCTGATAAAATTTCCATGGTGTATGGCTGAAACGGAAAGGAAAACAGGAAAATTAGGTTGAATTTTGGATATTTTCAAATGTTCAGAAGTGTACTGTATTCTGAAGTGAAAAGTGGCCTGTATTTCGAGAACCACTGAAAATAGATGAATTTTGCGAACGCCAGTCGATTCCGAATAGCTGATTCAGTGGGTATAGATAATTTTCAGTGGAAAGTCGGAAGGAATTTTTTTTCTGAAATAATAACGCAAGGCCCATACCCCTTAAAATCGATGAATATCGAAAATATTCGTAACGACTTCAAACTATACCAAAATGTAGGAAATTCTATGCTTATTCCAAAAATGTATTCTCCATTAGACTTCATGATGATTTCCATGCAATGATGATAACAAAGTCAAAATTTGATATTTTGGGGGTGGGTTTTGCAGAAGCCTGGGAAAACCACCACTGCAAACTTATCAAAGATTTTCCTGATGAAATTTCCAGGATGTATGGCTGAAACGGACAGGAAAACAGGAAAATAAAGTTGAATTTCGGATATTTTCAATTTTTCACAAGTGTTCTGTATTCTGAAGTAAAAAGTTTGCTGTATCTCGACAACCCCTGAAGACGGATGAATTTTTCGAATGCCAGTCGATTCAGAATAGCTGATTCAGTGTGTACAGACGGTTTCCAGTGAAAGGTCGGGAGGTTTTTTTAAGCATGCATTCTTCATGAATGAGAGCGTTTTGGTAACAATACGCATGATTGAAACTGTATGGGATACTCTGCAATTCATAAAATGCCGCTTTATCAACCGTCTAGAACCATATAAAACATATATGAAAACAAACTGTCATAATTTCCCATTACTAATTTTTTATGATGCCTCTCAAAGCAAACGTTTGCAACGAGCCACCACTGGTGAATGTCCTATCAACAAGATATATGTATCGACGGAATTTTTATTCGTTATTCATGAATCATTCCATGGCGAGTTTTTCGGGAATTTATCAACGAACTGTATTAATTTATCTCGAAATTGGACATGAAGTGATAAATATGACCAATAAAGTACACAAGAACAGTGGTTTGATAAAGGGGCGTGAGTTATACTACGAACAAAATAATTTCCCCCATGAATGCGTTGTTGGGGTGTTGAGATATGAATATTTTGAGTATAGTCATTCGAAAATCGGGTGAACACAAAAAATTCTAGAATTGAATGAGAACGTACCGAAACTTGATCTAAACGAGGTTATGTGTTGGAAATTATTGAAAGGGAAGAAACATATCAGGCCAAATTTTGTGTGCTTATACATTTTCATTCATCAGGCTCGTAATTACAGTTTCGAATTGATGCGACGAAAGAAACTCACTTCACTGAATGATTTCCACTAAACTGGGTTTACAACAGCAGAATTTGTGTTTCGCTATATAATATCTTCTTCAGGTTGAGAAAAATATCTTGTTAATCCAGTTAAGTTGGAATCATTTAGCGATGTGAGTGTCCTTTGTTAATCGTAAGGAATTACATCAGATTTACGACAAAATTGATAATTGAGATAGTAAATGGATTTTTCTAGAAGATTTTACTAATATATGACACATTTTTATGAAAAAAAAATCCAGAAGAAGGAGTATATTTACACTTTGCACTGGAACATTTCGAAATTATTATGTGATTATTATAAGTTTACGTCACATATACAGAGTGGTACATTACACACGTTCTCACATGTTTGACAATACTAGACGGTTTTTATTTCATATTTTCCTCGGAATTCATGATTCCTGTAGTGCGAACTGTGATTATGACCATCAAATCCCATTAAAAAAAATACCTCCACCAACTTCAAATTAGCCATTCCAGGAGTGATCCAATTAATAAAATATTGAATGCCAGAAATTCATGGAAAAATGCAATTGGAATATGATAGATGAAGAAACACGTAAGATTTCTTCCTGTATTTTTCTAGAACTTCATTATTATCATTATTTCTAAAACTCTCATATTATTATGTCATTTCGAAGAATAGCTCATCAACATTCCAGCACCGGATATATCAGGAATACTGACCCGGATAAACCCCCATGAAAAATGCATTGGGATTCTGTAATAGATATCTCATAGTGATACTAATCACACAAATCACAACAGAGTTGTGGGTTATTATTCTATTCGAATGTACTTCTGGAGAATTCAGGGAAAACTTTGTGTGTATCTATAATAAATAAATAAAACTTTATATGTATTTATAATCAGCTGGTATGATCAGTCCTTCAAACCCCAGCTATTCCATATACAAAGTTATGGTTCCCAACGATAATTCAGTATTAGAAAGACATTCAATTTGATCAGACTGCTGGTGGAATACAAAATAAGCAATAAATTATTCAAAAATGAAACAAATGTCTTGTTCGAGCAGTTTCAGCACCGATGGAACGGTTCTAGATTTATTTCTCAACTCCTAGGGAAACTCTAGAAATGTTCACCATACCTGGATTGGTAAACGTTGAAGAGACTGTTTTCCGTCAATTAAGGAGGGTCTAGGAAATATTTCCACTTGTTGATAGAAATACAATGCAGGATTGAATTCAATGGGAGTGAAAGCATGGAATATACAGTGCTTCTCAAAAGTCCCATCTCCCCCTCTTACTTTTGAAACGATTATACATAAACAAATGAAATTTATAAAATGAATATTAAAGGTTGTAAGCTTCCCTACTAGTGATGATAGATGACGAAATCGTCAAAGATGACGTCACAAGGCCATTGTGACCAATAATTTTAAATGGAACCCTACGGCAAGCGACACCTCTTTTGAAAGGTATCGAAAGAACCTATTCAATGACACTAATTTTGTTTGTGTTTGGGGCAGTTTCAATGGCTCATTGGTAAACATTAAAATTTAAATTCCATTCAGTATGATATTGATTACAGATTTAAGAATCAGTATCTACTCAAAGAAATTGCTGGAAGTGACGTCCATTTACTTCCTGACAGTGAAATATCCTATTTTAAAACTCTTCTCGTACTTGGGCAAATGTGTCTGCGGAAACAGCCTCACATTCTGCAACAACACGTTGTTTTGAAACGTTAATATTGTCAGGTTCAGTGGCGTCAACCTTCGATTCAAGGTACCCCCACAAAAAAAAATCCAAAGGTGTGAGGTCCGGTGATCGAGCTGGCCATTCCGTTGAACCTCGTCGTCCAATCCATCTACCACAATACTCCTCATCCAAATACCGTCTTACTGCACCGTAATAGTGTGGAGGAGCACCATCCTGTTGGAATGTTATTTCCGAATTGCCGAATTCATCTGGATTATCTTTCAAAATTTCAAGGATTAACGGTTCCATTGCGTTTTACAACAGCTCCAGATAAATCTCACCAGTTAAATAAGTATTTAAAAAAAGAGGCCCAACGATGTGGTTTCCCAAGATACCTGCCCACACATTCACGTTCTGGGAAAATTGGGTATGTGTTTCACGAAACAGGTGAGGATTTGCGTCACTCCAATACCTCACATTCTGTGTATTTACATTTCCATTTAGATAGAAAGTTTTTCCGTCACTAAAACAAATTGTGTAGACATAGTCTGGCTGTTGGTTGATTTTAGTTTCCATATTTTCACAAAATTCTAGTCTTTGGTCTGGGTCGTCGTCGGAAGTTGATGAACCATTTTTAATTTGTATGGTGAAATTTGTTTTTTTTTCAACACCCTGTGTACTGTACTTCGACTGACTTCACAGGTAGATGCAACGTGAGTTGTTGAAGAAGTAGGATTAACTATTACTTCTGCCAGTATATCAATTTTTTTCCCATCAGAAATTTGTGGTCTGCCAGATCGTTTCGCATCATTTATACTACCCGTTGTTTCAAACTAACGAAGAAGCTCTCTTAAATAAGTCCTCGAAACGGGGCTATCGGGAAACCTCTCATTAAAAATGCGTTCTGCTGCATGAATATTTTGTCCAGTTTCACCAAGAATTAGGATCGCTGCTACTTTATCACCTAAAGCACGTACCATTTCGCTTCTTGAAGCACTTAAACGTTCGGCTTACAACAGTTTAACAAATTATTGAAATGTACAAAAATATCAAAAGTACCAAAAGCTGCTGAAACAGTTAAACGTTCGATCAACAATACACAAATTATTAAATGTACAAAAACTTGGACAATTACAAACACGTCGAATTAGGGAGACTAACAAAAACGTCAGCTTATTTGACAACTATCCAGAGGCGGAGCTTGAATTTTGAATTTTAGTATTAACTGATTTAATTCATCACAGCTTTGCGATTTTTAAAAGCGAGTTGCCAAAACTGCCATAAACACAAACAAAATTAGTATCATTGAATAGGTTTTTTCGATACCTTTTAAAAGAGGTGTCGCTTGCCGTAGGGTTACATTTAAAATTATTGGTCACAATGGCCTTGTGACGTCATCTTTGACGATTTCGTCATCTATCATCACTAGTAGGGAAGTTTAATATTCAGTTTCCAAATTTCATTTGTTTATGTATAATCGTTCCAAAAATAAGAGGGGGAGAGAGGACTTTTGAGAAGCACTATATATATATATATATATATATATATATATATATACAGTATACACATATTCTTGGGAGTTAGGTTCATTCATTAATGGGATTCTTCGAAATTCAGGGTTTTTTTTGAAAAGTTTACATAGTAGCAAGAATGGTGAGCACAAACAAGGAATAGTTCTTTGTGAAAGGAATTTGCTAAACCCACCACTTTACGTGTTGGTATTCAATAATGTTGTTCTACTACTGAAATGTCATGGGAGTGATATTGACGACGGTTTTTGCGTTCGGATGGAAAATTGGTACAGGGTTCTATTGTTCAGTTGCTGTGGGTTTCGCTAGCTTTACCGAGGGACGATGTGCATTAATTTTTGGGCAGATGGCGTTATAGTTGTGCGCAGTGTTGCTTGTTTAAATGATATTATGATATATCTGGTTCAAATTTGTGAGGTCAGTGCGGTTGTTTATGCTGTTCGTTTTTTTTATATGAATTATTTCAAGAAATTCCCTTTTTTAGTATTGAATTCGATGGCCAAAATTTTGCTTTCCGTGTGATTGAAATCATGGTTTGTATTTTTTCATGTGTGTTTAGAGCTGTGGATGCGGTTTTAGCGTATTTATGGGATTTTATACGGTTTTCCAAATATTGGGATGTTTTTCCGATATATATGTTGTTGCATGTTGGGTCGTTGCATGGAATTTCATAGATTCTGTGTTTTTTATTTTGGAGGATTTTTGTTTTTTATTTTGAGAAATTGCTTGGGAACGTTTTTGAGCTTTTGTGGCTGACTTTTATGTCGTGTGGTTTCAGTATGTTACTGATTTTTTTTCATATGCCTTTGGAGTAGGGGATGGAGACGTGGAATTTGTTGTCAGTATGTTTGTGGTAATTTTCTTTATTGTAGAATTTCTTCATTCTCTCTTTAAAGATATTGTCGATCAACTGGTTGAGAAAGTTATTGAGCTGGAGGTTTTTTTAGCTTTGTTGATTGCTTTGGGTCTGAATAATGGGTTGCTCAAGTGTATGGCTCTATCTGCAAGTCCAATAATGTCTGAGTCGAAATTGAGGTATCTGCCGGGCCAGGTTTTTTTGATATACCATTCAGTTTTGATTTCGTCGATAATATTATGTAAGGTGAGGTCTAGAAAGTTGAGTTCACATCCACATCCCTTCACGTCCAATAGTTTCATGAACCCAAACACCGTTCGAAATCTTATCCAAATACCTCAGCAATATTCTTTTCAACATAATTAATCAAAATCCACATCTTTTAAAAGACTACTGGCATTTCATATCTCTTATAAAAACCTTCAAAATTCCTACCAACCACCTTTTAGTGTCATTCGACGTAACTTTCCTGTACACTAACAACCCACTAAAACTCGTCAAGAATATAATAACCCAAAAATGGAAAAATATTGAAAAATTCACAAAAATTCCCCTTAAAGATTTCTTAGAAGCTATTGAATCCGTCCACTCTTCAACATTTTTCAATTACAATGACCAGTGTTACAAACGAATAGATGGATGTGCCATGGGACTCGCCATCTAACATGAAATGTGTAGGTGAGCTCGCTCTAACGATGTCATTACCTATATGACTACTGACCCTTGAGGGACACCTACACTGATGCCAAGATAATCCGAGTTACAGGTAGTCACTGATTGCCCTTGGAAGACTAACGTACTGGCGATGTGATATGATTCTATCCATTCCAGTGCAAGTCCCTGAACACCAATTTCAATTAATTTATCTGTTAGGATGAGATCACGAAGAACCCAACAGGGCATTCGCCCGCATCAACCAGATTTGTTCATAAAAAGAGTGAACAGCACTGTTTGTCGATTTGTTTGCTTGAAATCCATGCTGGTTATCGATTATTATATGATACTGCTTCAAGTAAAGATTAAATCTCTCTACATAATTACCGCATATTCCAGCCCACATAATAACGGAAAAGTACTTCTGGTGACGGGATTCCAAGATTGGTGGGTTTTCTTCAGCCCAAAAATGATTATTGTGAAAGGTTTGAATGGCGTTTCTGGAAAAATTGACTTCAACGGTGAATAAAATTCCAGTATCAGATAATAGATTTTCACACACTTTTTGAGGAAACCATTGCAAAAAGTTCATCTATAATGGAAAGTTGCGAGGAAGTAGCACCTGAACCCGTTGCATATGGTAGGGACATAATAAAAAGTCATGGAGTATGTGACAAATCCAAATTGTTCCCAAGTTTTTGTGTACTCCGGGACTTGGATTCAAAACTGCTACCTCAATTTCTGGTGTTCTTACAGTACGTTGTACTCATTTTAGATGATTGTCCGGTTCAAAACTTCCGTTTTCGCACAACCTCCCATGAATGTTTGAAAATGTTCGTGCATCCGGAATATTTCTATTCAAAAAGAGGTCATCATACAACAACCTGGCTTCCAGTGCGTTACCATCAGCAAGCCCATACATGTAAGCCCATTCGTAAAATGGACCAGGTTTTTTCAATAATATTGTTAATTTCAATGACTTAAATACGTGACAACTAGACTAGGTAGACAACTGTCAAAACTGTTTAAGTTCACAAAACAAAATTTGCTTCTTACCATCTCGATATGTTTTCAATCCTTGATGAAACCCAATTTCATAACAACGTGCAAATGAATGAATTTAATTTTTTTATGTGAAAATAGGGCGTCAAACGAATATAAAATTATGTTGTACAACAGAAAATGCTTTTTGATGCATAGAAGATGCGTACCACGTTCCACAAAAATATCGAGGGTCCTACTAAATTCAAAACTTTGGCACCCTGTTGTTCAAAAGTTGAGACCCTTAGGGCATATGTTCATATGGAGTATTTTTCTCAAGAGGGACCCAAGAATAACCTCTTCAAATATTAGTTATTGAGAAACACCTTGTAAATACGTATTTCTGCTGATGATACTTGGAATAGTATCTGATCTTGATATTTTTTTTTTATTCAATGAAATCATATCTCCACTTTTCTTGAAACATCTTCGTGGAAACAGTTCTCAACCTATTTATCCGATCCCGGTATTCTCGTTCATATCATTTTACCTTCAGAGTTATGTTGACTTCATTTTGTTATCCCAACAACATCCCAAAAACGAAAATATTATTTCAGCTATATAAATGGAAAATAGGATCGTAGTTGAATGTTTATTTTGTATCAATTCTCCTATTTGTGGAACTGTTAGAGGTATTACACATTGATGAGGCAAAACGGCGGATATTTTCGACGAGAAGAAGCTCATTGAAATACTTCGGGAAATTACGCTACGCTTTACAGCTGAAACGTGCGTGGATTCATTGTATCAACGTTTCTACCTTCGAACAATGTTGATAATAGTGCTCAAAATGTTTGCACAGAACGCTCATCAACGATTCCAGACATATTATCAGAGACTGAATGTTATCTTTATACCCAACATAATTATTGTCGCCAGATTTGAAAATGGGAAGCTGACATACATGTATCCGATATATAAATAATCCTCTGGCTTGCAATACAAAATCACACCATTGAGGCTCTCTTTGAGCCTGTCCATGGTAATCCATGACTACAAAATTTTTTCATAAATATTTTCATACAAGAGCACTGTTAACATTTTTCGAATAATCAAATAACTTGGTGGATAAATAGTATAATATAGTAGTAAAATAGAGGGAAAATAGTACACTATAGTCTAGATCAGCTGTGGTACATATGCATATACAGTGCTCGTCTAAAGTCCGTTCTCCCCCTACTAATTTTTGAACCATCTGGTATATCGCAACGAATTTTGGAGGGCTTCAATAGGAGATGAAAAAATCACAGCTAGAAGTTGTAAAATGGCAGCTGAGCGCCATCTTCAATAATTTTTATAAATAGAACAACCCGTATATTATTTCATTTTCGAAATATAATTCTCAACAGTTTTCTCCAATACACTTTACTCCTGATTTCAATTGTTTTCGAAATATCAACGTTTGAAAAGTGACATTCCGGTTTAAAATGGATGGATTTTGGTCACTTTCGGAAAAACATTTTACTAACTTAACGTTGTTATTAATTTGTAGTTAAATCTCCCAATGAATTCGACTAATAAGAGGCGTAAAGAGAGTTTATTAAGGATAAACAGTACCGCTTACCGGAAGATCTCGAAGCCTACGAACGTGTTCTGTAAATTCACAATCAAAACAAATTAGTTAGCAAAAAAATTATAATTTTTTTTTTTAACCCCAACAATTATTTCATCAAATGTTCAATGTGGCCCCCTCCTAAATCTTGACAATAAGGTGCCCTATTATAAATAGCTTCTCTCACGTTGATGAAAGTCCGTTCATCTATTTCTTCATATGTATCTATTATTCTGCGTTCCAACTCTTCTATTGTTTGGCATTCAGTGGCGTAGATTCTTGACTCCAGATACCCCCCGAGGAAAAAATCTAGAGGTGTAAGATTTGGAGATCTTGGTGGCCATTCTGTACTTCTGCAACCTATCCAACGCCTAGGAAAGTTTGTATCGAGGAACTCTCTAGCCATGCGATCGAAATGGGGAGGTGCCCATCCTGCTGAAATATGATTTCACGGTTTTCAAACTCTTCCTGATTGTTTAATACAATTTGTCTTATTCGAGGTTCAATTTCAGTTTCTAAAAGATTTCTGTAAAGAACTCCTGTAAGATTGCCTCTGATGAAAATCGGTCCAACAACGCGATTGCCCAAAACCCCCGCCCAAACAGTCACCTTTTCAGGAAACTAGGTATGTCCCTCTCTAAAAATATGCGCTCCAGTATCGTACATTCTGTTTGTTGACTTTTCCATTGAGAAAAAAACGTACATTCGTCTGCGAAACATACACGTTTTAGGAAGCCCCGTTCTCCTTCAATTGTTCTAGTTAACCCTCACAAAATTCAAACCTCCGGTCTGGATCATCCTCCTTGAGAGCATGCAGGATTTTCATTTTATAGGGATGAAACTTCCTTTTTTTTAGGTTTCTTTGGACACTTTTTGAACTTACCTTCACAGGATTCAGCAACTGCAGACTTCGACTGAGTCTGATTGATTACCATTTCAGCAACAATTTCTACCTTATTTTCTTCTGAAAGAGGCGGTCTTCCTGATCTTGAAGCATCTTTCAGCGTACCAGTTGCTTGGAGCTTATTCAAAAGTTTGCGCAAATATGACCTCGAAATAGGAATGCTAGATGATAATTTCTTCCAGCTTCTCCAAATATCAAAACTGCTTCTAATTTATCGTCTAAACTACGAGCCATGATCACACTTTTCATAAAAGGAGCCAGGCGCTCAACGGACTATTCGACAGAAAGCAGTTCAGTTTGAGAGTAAACAAGATGTTACCGCGACAACGATTTTTTCGAATGCAAACTTGATTGAAAGCAACATGAGTGTTTTTGGTTGGGTTTGAAATGACCAAAATGTCACTTTTCAAACGTTATCATTTCGAAATCAATCGAATTCAGGAGTAAAGTGTATCGAAGAAAACTGTTGAGAATAATGGGCAGATTTCGAAAATGGAATAATATACGGGGTGTTCTATTTAAAAAAATTATTGAAGATAGCGCTCAGCCGCCATTTTGAAACTTTCAGCTGTGATTTTTTCGTGAAAAAGTAGGTCTTCATCTCCTATTTGAGCCCCTCAAAATTTTGTTGCGATATACCAGGTGGTTCAAAAAGTAGTAGGGGGGAACGGACTTTAGACGAGCACTGTATACACATATATACATATACACACATACACCCATTCAAGCGCAACTCAATCAATCAAATCTGTCTCGAGAGACGTGAGTATCGCGAGCTAACCCTCCTGCATCCAGTTTGGGCTTCGCTCTTCCTCCCCATCAGCAGCACAGGGCCTACCTTCCGGTTTAAACTGTGCTACTAAATTACAGGGGAATCTGAAATTGAGATACGCCCAATCAGCGCGCTAGGTCAACCCAGCTACCGTTATAGCTCAGCCACGGTGGGGCCGCTTGATAAAACAAGCTACTGGCTATGGGATGTCAGTACCCGAGCGGGTTAATGCGCCGCTCCCCGCCGAGTCAGCAGGGAATACAGTCACCTCAACCCATAGGTGAAAGACTCCCCCGTCTCTACCGAATTACGGTATTGTTTTCCATTGGACCCACTATCTAGCCCACGCCCCCCAGAGTCCAACACCATGTGGAGAGGCACCGGCGGTGAAACCGGTGGGGCTATCCTCCTCCCCCTGGGTACCCATGTTAACAAGACTCCTCCTGTCAGCGTTTGATGGGTCACCGCCATATCAGACTTTCGACCTGATATTACTCGTGTAAACGTTTGACGAGTCGCCGTTCGTGTGAGAGTTCGCCGAAGCTACTAATCACGCTACCATGTTATTTGGGAGGGGGACCTATGACGTTGCCCAGAGGTATCTGGGATTGTCTAAGGTTCTCCCGTCCCGACGGCCTAGTCACACGGTAGGGCTAGGCCCAATTCAAGCGCAACTACCTATTTTCACAGCTGAAAGTATGGAGTTCAGAATTCGAATACTCTAGACAGGGTCAATGATATCGTGAAAAAATATCCGATCGCTATCCACATCCTGATTTTTTTTTCTGAACAAATGCTATACAACCATACATCTGTCTGCACAGTACTTCTGGATTCTCAGGGAACGTATTTGGAGTTCTCCAACATGGGGTACTAACACTGAAGACCAAGTTTTCTATTTCATTTTTTTGCGAGAATCATAGAATATGTGTTATTTATAATTTAATTTGTATTGTCAACCATTTTTATTATGAACAATAAACGTTCATTATCTCTATCTCTCTCTCTCAAATTAGCAATCACGAAAAGTTTTCCATAACATTCGCATTTTATGCCCACAATGTATGTTTGTTTCTGTTAGGTGTTCAGAATAAAAACGCATACAATATGTGCTTTCAAGTAATTTCCTTCGAGGAGAGAACTTGACACGAACACATTTTCTGTACTGTTAAAGAACTAGTTTATGCAGTCTCAACCGCATGGCAACCGATAAAGTTGCAACTTTGTTTTTATCACAAGTGGAATAAATTAGATTTATAACGAGCCAATCTGTGGCCACCATACTGAATGAAATATACGCTCCAAGAAAGCCGTGCTGGTTCAACCACCTCATTTTGTATTCTGGTCATGAGGTGTGGGAAATATGTAGGCTAAAAACAGCTCCTGTTCATACTCTCCTTGATGACTTACTCTCGATCTATTTTCTCATTATGCTCGTCAATTTGATGGTTTGCATTTCGGGAAAATTTCAAATAAAATTCTCATTCCATCTTGAATATTGAGACATCTCAGAGCTGTCGAATCTTCGGATCTGGAAGAACTCTCTCCAAATCACTTCCTCTATTGAAACCAATCAATATCGATTGAACGTATTTTTGGAACGAAGTTCCTTTAAGCGGCTTGCGGTAGGTGTTGACTGGTAGAAATCGTCTCATTCTATTAGATACGAGTCTGTGTGACTCCAGCTCTTGCTCATATGATTCCAAAGGTGTACGAAACCATCCGAATTGCTGTTCTGCTTGCGTGAAATTCAAAATTATACATGAGCGGTAGGATATATAAGCAAATACAAGCCGGATATTATCGTTGAGTGGTAATACGTGGAAGAGATTTTTGTTTCTTCTGTATTTCTATATAACGTGTGTTTAGATGATTATATCCTTTTTTGGACATAATTTCTTATATTTTTTGTATGCCAAAGTTGGATTAATGGTTTACATGGAATATGTGGCACGTCAATTTGATGAAGGTAATATAACGAATAGTATTATCGGGAATGAAATACCTTTTTCTGTGGCGGAGGAGTTTGGAACAAGGATATATAGGTATACCGTGTGACAATGGGACTAGGGCCATGGCTATATCTCCTTCACTCATCAACCGATTCGAATGAAATTTTTTACATAGGAATGAGAGACAATTTCAGATTGACAGACATATGGAAACAAAATGGCCGACTTCCGGTTCCGCCAGAATAGCCACCAACTTCAATTTTTCAAATAGAATATCCTGTATGTTTGATGTTTTCCGAATTCTACGGCTCAAATTACATACGACACTGTTGCCAAATTTTCATTTTACAATTGAAAAAATAGTTTATTGATTTTATTCCAGCCCAAGAGGCCTTGATCAGGTTGAAATCTATACTAATTTACATCAGTAACTCATAGTAGTAGTCATTCCATCGATAAGATCAATAACAAATCCTGCATCAGGAATTAAAATTTTCTGAAGGCATTTTTAACGAAAAAATGGTTACTACCGCGGGCCATCTTGCCATTCGATACAGAATTTAATTACCAATTCAACGATATACATTATGTACAACTCTCTTTTTGTTCAAAACTAAAAACGATCAATTATTGAAATTGTACAATATTTCATACTATGCCTACAAATTCCAATGAGTTATCCGTTCAGGTTTGATGAAATGAAAGGTAGCCGTGGAATCATGGAAAACAGTAGGTGATTAAGGTCATATCAAAAGTGAAATACTAATTTTACTTGTCATCTCGTTTCGTTTGTTAAAAGTTTTTTTGAAATAGAAAATAATAATATTTTATCTCGAAACGAACAAATCGATATGATATTGATATACGGAAAATCTCAGAAGGACGCTGTCAATGCTAGTATGCTATACGCTGTACGTTATCCGTTAAGACGGCACCCATCGTGGACCTATATCAGGAAATTGGAAATCATGCTGAGGAAAGAACCAGCTGATCAAAACCACATCCACTTCATCGTCAGTGAGGAGCGGAAACTAATGCTTTAGCATATGTTCATTTTCCTCCATCTGCCTCAGTGCGAGAATTGGAAATTGAATGTGGGATCAGCAGGGAAAGTTTGCATCAGCATCTATATGAAAATGACCCAGAACGGAGACTAACTTATTGTAATTGGCTTTTGCGTCATCATGAATTGAATAATGGTTTTGTCTCGAAGACACTGTTTACAGTTGAGTCTAGGTTTACGAATAATGGTATGTTCAATAGGAATAATACAAGGTATTGGTTTGAAGAAAGTCCTAGGTTGCTGAGAGAAGGTCATTTATTCAAGAAAGATTTGGATTCAACGTCTGGGTAGGAATCATAGAAACAAGAATCATCGGACCAATTCTTTTCGACGGACCTTCTACGGGCCAAGGACATCCACAATTCTAAGAGAACGATATTCAAAATAATATCATCGATTTACTTGAGAACATCAAGAAAAATATGTTTTTTCAGCAGGATGGTACAGGACCACATAATGCTAATATTGTTTGGCAATATCTTAGTGATACCTATGGGCAGAGATGGATTGGAACAAATGGTCCAATCAGATGGCCAGCCAGATCGCTAGATTTAACACCTATTTATTTTTATTTGAGGGGTCACATAAAATCCAAAGTATAGTCGAGGAGACCAACTTTCTTGGAGGACTTGAGAGATAGAGTTGAGTGCGCATTTCAGGAAAGTCCTGCTCACGAACTGATGAATGTGAAGAGGTGTACAGTAAATGAAACTAGTCCATGTGTCAGGGAAAACGGGCAACACTTCGAACATATCATTCATGAATAAAATGACTTTTCGATGGTTGTGAAACTCTTCTATTGAAAACAGGATAATGGTATTGCGAGTAATAATTTGTACGTTGAATGTTCCACTGTTTCAGTCGTTACATTTATTCAAACGGTCTGATTATATCTTAGTTATTTTTTCTGTATAGTTTTTTTTATCATTACATATTGTCAAGTCGATTATTGTTGGTAATTCATTGTTACCATTCTGAAGTAAAGTTTGAAAGAATGAAATGATGTCATGTTACCTACCAATTTTTTCAGATTGATTTCATTTTGTTAGATGGCTCTACGCTTTGAACAAAAAGAAAGTGGTACATAATGTATATCGTTGAATTGGTAGTTAAATTATCTATCGAATGGCAAGATGGCCCTCGGTAGGTACCATTAGAAAAAAACGATTTTTTCGTTAAAAATTTCTGCTGCAGGATTTGTTATTGATTTCATCGATGAGATGACTATTACTATGAATTACTGATGTAAATTATCATAGATTTTAACCTGATCAAGGCGTCCTTGGCCAAAAAAAATAAGAAATTATTTTTTTTCAATTGTAAAATAAAAATTTTTGGGCAACATTGTCGTATGTAATTTGAGCCGTAGAGCCCGAAAAACATCAAAAATACAGGGTGTTCTATTTGAAAAATCGAAGTTGGTGGCTATTTTGGTGAAACCGGAAATCGGCCATTTTGTTTCCATATGTTTGTCAATTCGGAATTATGTCTCATATTTATGTACGAAATTTCATCCAAATCGTTTGATAAGTAAAGGATATATAGGCATGGCTCTAGTCCAATTGTCACCCGGTATAGTCCAAGATCCCAGAGCAGACAAACCTACGTCATTTTAGCGAAACTATAAGAGATTGAAGCTTTGGATTTTGAAAGAAAGTGAAAGAAAGTTCGGATCCCACCACCGAAATATTTTATTTTTTATTTTTTCCCTTTAAAATTGAGAAATGTTTTTTTTTATTTGGATATTTTTATTTGAATATTCGTTCCAAAGTATTATTCGACATATGTCTGGGGATGTAACTTTTCTCAACCTGCAAGAAAATCTTCATACTACAGGTGCAAACGTATCGTATCCTGAATTTTTTCACTGAAGAATAGATATCAAAATCAAAGTATACTGAATATCAAGATAGAAGAAATCTACACTACAGAAATCTGTGTCATATCATAGAGGGCTGATTTCATCAACCTTGAAAAATGTACATCAAATCATTTTATAAATCAAATAAATATTAAGTTACTCAGTAACTTGTCGTGTTCTGAATGATATTGTGGTTTTGTGAACGTAATTTATGAACAATAAATGTTATTGTCGAGCTAAGTAAGCCATGTTTTTGTCAATAACGAATTTTTTTATAATATCTGTTTTTGTTGTTAACGTAGCTTGGATCTGGAGATGACAAATTCCCGTTCTTCGAAGTATCGCTAATGGAAACTCAATACATCTTCTCTCTGATATCTCCAAACGATTCCACGGGGAGTTCATGATCTATACTTGTTTCGGAACTTCGGCCAATGTCAAGGGCATTCTACTTTTGTCCGAACAACTGTTTCTCCTCGAAGGCCAGAGTTTCTTTTAGGTCGAACATAAACAAGAGTAACGGACAATAAACATGCTGGTAGTAAACTGACAGATACATTACATCCAAAAAGTTTCAACATTTGTTTCCCTATAAAGTCGGGACTTGCTCAATACGTTCTTTGTTCTCCGACATGTTTTTTGGGATTCCAGTCTCCCACAACAAGACAGTTATCTAAAATAATCAACTCAAAACGTGAGGGGATATCATGAAAAACAATCTCATCCTCTGGAATTCTGTATAATAGACAAAAATATTGAATATAAAGAGGTATAAGCAAAGTCATCCCTTGACTCCTTTTTATATTGTTACAAAAGGCCTGATATTTGCAAAACTGCTCTACAGGTGGTCTCCCGGATGATGTGGTTAATATTTATGCATTTCGCAATAAACATTCGCAAAGCAACACAGTGATGGGACATTTATCATAGTCTATATTTTCTCAATTCCTTCAGAGATGGTGTGCCTAAAATGATAATCTTCTATATAATAAAAATTAATTAAGATTCTTTGGAAGCGCAAAACGTGAGAACGGCCTGGCCGATTTGTCAATTTATTTTGTAAAGTTCGTAATAGCCTGAGAATGGTGGAAACGGAAAAAATATTAGGAAAGTTGCTGGTAAATTGGAAAATTCGGATATAAAAGAACTTTGGTGAATGAAAATACTACCAAGTCATTTATTACCAAAGAGGAAATAGCTCAGCGGTTACACTGTCACAGCAGAAGGTCACAGAAACAGATCCTGGTCAAAGTATTTTTTTTTTTTATTTTAAATTTGGCTAGTTGTTATTCAATGTTCGTAATACGAATAAGGTTTTTAGGGAGATAAAGTATTTTTAGAGAAGTTATTGGAAAGAACCTTGCATCAAAAACATGAAAAAATAGCTCTCAGATAATTTTGAAATTTTTCTGGGATATTGTGGTGCAAGTCACTGGAGGTTACAAGTGCAATTTAAAATTATTTACCATGTCTAGTTTCGGAGATATGAATTTTTGAAAATCATAAAATGGCTGTTTTCCTGAAACATAGAAAGGTTCACTTATCCAAAAGTATTACTTTTTAGATGATTAGTAACTGAATAATAGCATTGCTGATTTGAAGGAAGTCAAATTACATGTCAGTCAGTCGGTCGTCACGACGGAAAGAACCGCCTATTATACAGGTTGGGTCAAAAATACCGACAATTCAGCATAATTCGCCAATCTTGATTAGTGGGACTGAGCATTTTTCATTGAAAATATCTTCATTGGGAGTCTTTTCTTATGACAAGAATATTTTCTTTGGAAGTTTTAACTTTCGTCCAAAACACTAATTGTTTAAAAAAAAGGTTTTTTATACTTTATGTTTTTACCATTAGTCACTTAAAACAGCCTTTTTGAGACAATAAATCTGCTTTGAAGCCAAAACTACTAGAGGAGGACTTAAAGTAATTGCTTAATATGATTAGCTACAAAAAGCCACAATAACATGTAGTAATTTTCGGTTACGGCGAATTCACTTTTTGTCCATTGATAAAGAATTGGAATGGTGTCATAAAGTGTGGAATTTGTTAAATAATATCCTGGTAGGAACCATCAATTGGAATTTTGTTGATCAAATTGGAAAGAATATCAATGGGAAATGTATTCTCAACTGCTCACTTCACATAAAATGCTGAGTACTCCATCACGTTATTACTTCGTTCAATTCCTCAAACTTATTGAATTGCAATCCATTTTCATCCAATGGAATATTCGATCTCATCTTGGTAATAACCATCAACTGAACTTTTTTTGAGAGGGAATATCAATTAGAAATGTACTCGATTGCAAAATTTCCATAATATGCCGAGTAATTTATCACGTAATAACTTTGTTCGTTTTCTCAAACTTATCGTAGTGCAGTCTATTTTTATCCGCTAGAATATTCATCCATATCATCGATTAAAACCCGGTTTTTGTTCAACAAACATTGTAGCTATCAATCAAAAGTTATTTCTTTCAGATAGTTGGGCTATTTATAGGCAAACGAACATGAGGTTGAGTTTCTTCGCTTTTAATTCTTGCTTTATATTATGAAGATGTTGATCCCAACAATTATTGATATATTTCGATCTGTGATGGAAAGAAGTACCCATGCCTGATGTGCTCCAGCTGATTGATGTATTGTCACTCTCTCTCCAATATTTTTTATCTTGATGCTTCCGATTCATCAATAAACTCTCCCGTAATTGTTGAACACATCCAACCGCCATTGTTTTACAGTGTCCCCAAGCCTCTTTCAAATTCTAGAAAAAGAGCTAGTTTACTCCTGATCAAAATTCCATTTTTTTGTTCTCCCAGGTATACCGAAATTCACAATGTTGACAACTCAATTCAAGTTTTTTGCAATTATTATAAAGAATAAAATCTGCCAAATGGATAATAAAAAAAGTTTCATGTTGCAAACTTTCTGGACCTCACTGTATAATGCTATGGGCAACTATAAATAGTTTGAAGTTGATCTCTTTCAAGTACCATGTATTATTTTCATATAATCATTTCTTGTAAAATTAGTTTCAAATATATAATTTGCTTGACAATATCGAGGAATGAATATAGTCACTGATATATGATGTACATTCATCGAACTACTTTGGAAAGGAGAACGAATGTAATTTCATTTGCAGAAACCACTCGTGGGATGCCCTGGTCCATCAAAACAGAAGCTCTGCTTGACGTTGCTTTCACTATGTCAAAAGCCATCACTTTAAGCCGACTGTATTTTTTTCTTTCCCATATTGAGACGGCTTGGAAACATTGGATATGTTGAACACAAAAGAAGAAAGCCTAATAACCATGATGATCCGTTTCTTTCAGATACATTCAACATCGATCCATTAGGTGAAAGAAGAGAAGAAGCTTATCCGATATTTATATTTGAACCAATATGTCATCTGGAAATCATAATAATTTTAGCGTTCCAATCCCTTTTTTGGTTATGTTTTCATGAATATGTACTATAATTTCAAGAACATATCACAATGTTTGATAATTTTCGCAACCCATATATGTGTTTCTCGAGAAACAATTCAAAGGACCATAATCACAGAGATATTGGAGCCGCCATTTTTTATTATGAATTTTGACAAAAATATCACAATTTTCGACCCCAAAAACCCCCACATACCAATTTTGAGTCGAATCGGACCATAAACACAAATCTCGTCCGCCATCTTAGAGCCGGAACTATGAACACCTACCAAATTTCACGTGACCGTCACCGGGACAAGTGAATCTGAATAAAAGCTTGTTAACTAACTCGATTTCCAAAGTAAAATAATAGATTTTGAAGGAATTACATAAATATTTTTTTTTCAAAATAATTTTTATTAATTTAAAATTTAAATTAATCAATACCAAACAAATTTGCAATGTATGATTTTCAAACATTTGGTCAAATTACTTCATAATCATTTCCTTTTAATTTTCTTTCAAATATACTGTTTATTTTTTTAATTTAATCCAAAATGTATTTAAAAAATTTATTCTCTGCACCAATTATCAAGATACGCGAATTTCGACTATTAAGAAAAGGTTATCAGAAAATAATACTAAATAATCCGATAACTAATTTCTCAACTTTTCTTGCGAAAATAAATACATATTATAAAAATATTGGAGAATATGAATGAAAAATACACCTGTTTTATATAACTTGAATGTACACAAAAGGGTGAACAAAATAAGGGGAAAAATGTCTCCGAAATATTATTCACTAATAATCACAATTTAAATGAAACACACTATTCTCACGTGTCCAGAATTTTGTTTACAACTTTCGTGGCACTTACGCACAATAATATTAACACCGTAAACACACGCATAGCATCATCCACAGTTTTCCATGCGCGTTTTGCAGACTACTCGGTAATAAAAGCATAATATATACTTGTATAGATTCACTGATCCATTTAATTTTGTTTTTAGATTGTGGAAGGTTATAATCCCAAAAATAACTGTCAAGAATTACTTTCACAAAAAACAAGCTTTAAACATTACATAATTTGCCATTGCATAAGATTGCTATTTTCCAATTGTGCGATAATTTGTTTCCTCCGATAATGATAATACCTTCTCAGTTTGAGAATAAGACTTTGAAGAGGTCCGCGCGCTGTTTCCAAATTGAAAACCGTGGCTAAACTCGTCCTTTAGCGCTTCTGGCCTCTCTAACTCTGTTAATTTGGATGATAGCAAAAAAAGTCAAAGTACCATTTCAATGTAAAATTGTATACTCTACAACTTATATATGGAAAAAATTTTTCTAAATCTCAATACTTTTGCAAAATCTTTAAAAAAAATTATTGGTCCATCTTCGGGGGTTGAAAAAAAATACTTTTATTAATCGTTTTTAGATATTTCAAAGTAACTATAAAAAATTCCAGAAGTTCTTCAAAATTTTGATTTGAAGTCCAATTTCTTGGTCTATACCACAGCCTTCAAATCAGAGTTTGATGGAAACTTTGTATACCACGTCTACAGAGATTCTGAATGTCACTCCATGAATTTTTATAAATTTCGATAGCAATATCCTTTGTTCCATTCTTTGAATTTCCTTCCGCTAAATATTCGACATTTATTTCCATCAAATGTAAGCAAAACAGTACGGCTCTCCCCCTGAGAGGTTTGAAAATATATTTGAAAATGTTACCGATTTTCAGCTCCATTTTATGAGGATTTTTTATGTTGTGGTGAAATTCGAAGTTCCTGGAAAATTCAGTTGGTTTCTAACCCATCGGCTGGTTTCCTGTACAATTCTATTTTATGAACTTGCTTTATGTTACCATTTCACTCTGTGGAAACGGAATTCTGCTGAATCCCTTCAAAGTGAAAACCTACTTGAAATTCATGTATTTTCAGCTGAAATAATTCTTTAGTGCTGAGCAAACATTTCCAGTTTTACTCGTAATTGGCTATTCGATGCGGAAATTTCAATGATGTTCAATGATATTCATTTATATGAATGCAGAGAAACTTCCCAGGAAAGGAAAACTGACTATGAATGGAGGATTTTCTTGAAAATAATCTCCATTTCGATGCAGTTTTGGGAAATTATATCATTGAAATATATTTTCGCGGGTATAATGTATTAGGATAGTTCCTCGGGTTTTTGTCCGCGTTCTGTGTTCTTGGTTCCCGAAAGATTTCACGACGTTTCGGCAAATTCACGTTTGCCATCTTCAGGTGATGTCTAGAAATTCGATTGTTTCGAACTCGACTGATCTTTTCATGTTGTGCTCCTCAATTTGCAATGGTGGTTCAATTGCCATTTATTTTGCAACATTCATGGCCCCTTTCATAATATGCAATGAAATTGCCGTTTTTCATCAGTAGTCAAGGAAAATTATGAGCGTGCTGAGTTCAAAATTTTATGCAGAATCCAAAAAAGCATTAAAAAATCTGAGATGTCATTGAAAAAAATAGCGCCCTAACGGATGACGCCTAGTGATGGATCTCTACGTAAATAAGAGAACCCTTTAATATCTGAATCATCTACTTTCACGAAATATGGATATCCTCTATCACGTCCCAGATATTTGCCCGAGGAGTTTTATATACAGTGCGGTCCATAGGTATGGAATGAATTCATTTCATTTTTATTCTCCGTTCAGCAAAATTAAGTTTTTAAAATTCAGTGCAATCATAACTGCGAATGATGGAAATAATGTCACATAATGTTTAGGAAGTATTTTTCAATTTATTTTACAATTAAATTGAATGTCCAAAATGACCACCATTCACTTCTTGACAATAAACAAGTCTATCTTGGAATTCTCGTACAGCATTTTGTAGGACCTCAGGGGTTATGTTGTTATTTTCTTCCGTTATCCTAACTTTTGAATCTGCAATAATGCCCGGTCTATTGAAATATACTTTTGATTTTAAATAACCCCATGAGAAATAATCAGGTATTTTCTTATCTGTTTTGCTAAACGTCGAGTCGTTTTATAATAAATACCCTGGTCAACACGTCTCACAGTCTACAGTTAGCAAAATAGAAACAAAATTCGTGAAACTGGACATGTGAAAACTATTCAAAAACCAGGTTGAAATGTTAAATTGGATGTGGAAAAAGTAACAGTACATCTACTGTTAGTGATTGAGAAAAATCCGCATAAGACAAGTAGAAAACTTGCCGCCGACAATGATGTAAGTAAATCATCGATATTGAGAGCTTTACATGAAGAAGAATTACATCATTACAAAGTTCAGTTGGTTCAGGAGTTGAATGAGGAAGATTCTGATAGAAGGCAAAAATTCTATGAACCGATGATGGACAGAATGCAGTTCATAAAACAAAATTGTTTTTTCTGATGAAGTTTTTTTTATTTAAATGGAATGGTTAAATGGAACGGTCAATAGACAAAAGCAGAAAAAAATCCTCATTGGATGTGTGAGGCTGACACAGAATATCCTAAAAAAGTGAACGTTTGGGCTGGTATCATTAACAACAAAATTATCAGTCCTTATTTTTTTGAAGGCACAGTTAATGGTGAGGTTTATATGGATTTTTTGATGAAATTTTCACAGCCTTCATTAAAAAGACTTGTTCCTGATGTTAATGATCCTAATGCAATAGATATATCAATTTGGTACCAACAAGACAGAGCTCCACCGCATGACAAACGTATTGTTAGAGATTATTTGAAAGAAGTTTTTCCCAATAGGTGGATTGGAAGACGTGGAACGATTGAATGGCCTGGATCCCCCGATTTGACTCCTCTCGAATACTTTTTATGGGGTAATTTTGAATCGGAAGTATATTTCAATAGACCAGACAATATTGTGTTCGGTAATTGGCAAAGTATTCTTCTGAGCAAGTTACCTGGCGCTGCCCAGAATTTTGTCGAATTTTACAAAGAACAAAACATGTTTTCAATTTTTTTTTCAAATCTTCAAACACTGTAATTCGTTATGAAATGGCATTATAGACACTCGTCATTTACGGTTGTGCAAGATTACACCCTGTATAAATATATATATAATCCTTTCATTATTTTTCCACTTTATATTTCACGTGTGCAATTGTTTCGTCATCAAGTCATGAAAGTAATATATTTTTAATAACATGATTTAAAATTACGAAATGGCGAAAGTTTATATCAAAAATTGAAATGTAACTATCAAAATCAAAACAAAAATGAGAGGAAAAACCGCAATGTTTCTATATATTTTTTGATGTTTAATATGAAAATGGAAATGTAACTATACTCGTTAATATAGTTTAAATAAACATCAATGGAGTTTGGGGCAATAATTTTTATTTGAAACTATATTAATGAATATTATATAGTTATATTTTGATTTTCAATCCAAGCTTCCAATATTTCATAATTGGAAATATTATTGAAGAAAATATCAAAAGATTATTTTTAGTAATGTAGTTTTAAATAAACATTACATGTACTACGTTTTCCATTCATAAGAAAAGTTGTATCATTTATTTTTCATGAATAAATTTCTGGAAAAGTTGCATGGGGCTAAGCCCCAAATTATTGCAAAGTGAAGTCAGAAAAATATTCAATTTTTTTACTACTTTACAAGCGATATGGTGAATATTTTCTATTTTGCTTTTTCGATATTTCTTGATGTTTGCTGGCTGATGGAGCAATATTCTTCCTCTCGATTGTTTGTATCGACTGACTCGGAGAGATTGTCTTCTTATGAGTGACAGTCTTCACGGCATTCTGAGAAAACATGCCCTTCTTGTCATTAACCCTCGAAATACTGACAGCAAGCCGTGGATTCATCATGGTGTCGAAGACAGCTTTCTTCTCCATCCGTATTCCTTCTCGTAACATCTTCTTCAAGACACCATCTCCTCGACAAATATCCAAGATAACAGAATCAGCTTTCGCAGTTGCTAGTAAGGAAAGTGGATCCAAACTCCTGGAAAATTAAATAACATCAAAAAAGGTTTCAATAAATATCAAACATAAAAAAATACTTCAAAACTTGGTAGGTGCCATTATTGGCTGACTTCAGCGCCAAAGACAGAATGGCGGTAAATGAACGGTCCTCGTTCTGGATCATTGAGCAGGATCCCCTAATACAAGGTGCCAAACCGAGGCAGAAGTCAGTTTATTTCTGTGCTTCCATCAAGATGTTCCGCTTACTGCCTTTTGTCGCTGCTTCCTGCTATCGTCTGGTGCCACTGCCTGTGGAAATTTGGTCGACAATTCTTCGGTAAGTTCATTCACTATTATCATTTCAATATGTTTGATATTTATTGAAACATTTTTTAATGTTATTTAATTTTTCAGGAGTTTAGATCCACTTTCGTTACTCGCCACTGCGAAAGCTGATTCTGTTGTCCTGGATATTTGTAGAGGAGATGGTGTCTTGAAGAAGATGTTACGAGAAGGAATACGGATGGAGAAGAAAGCTGCCTTCGACGCCATGATGAATCCACGGCTTGCTGTCAGTATTTCGAGGGTTAGTGACAAGAAGGGCATGTTTTCTCAGAATGCCGTGAAGACTGTCACTCATAAGAAGACAATCACTCCGAGTCAGTCGATACAAACAATCGAGAGGAAAAATATTGCTCCATCAGCCGGCAAATATCAAGAAATATCAAAAAAGCAAAATAGAAAATATTCACCATATCGCTTGTAAAGTAACAAAAAAAAAAAATAATAGAATATTTTTCTGTCTTCATTTTGCAATAATTCAGGGTTCAAGCATCAGCAACTTTTCCAGAAATCTATTCAAGAAAAAAATTATACAACTTTTTTTGTTAACGAGTATAGTAACATTTCCATTTTCATATCATACATCAAAAAATATATAGAAAACTGTTTTCATTAATGTTGTTTCAAACAAACATGCACCAAGCTTTCCAATCAACAAACATGTGCACTTTTTCCTCTCATTTTTGTTTTGAGTTTGATAGTTACATTTCAATTTTTAATTTAAACTTCCACAATTTCGTAGTTTCAAATCATGTTATTGAAGAAGTATTACCGTCATGACTTGATGACGAAACAATTGAACACGTGAAAAATAAAGCGAAAAAATAATGAAAGGATAATTTTTTTCAATTTTATGTTTATTAAATTTTCAAAAAATAAAAAAAAACTTCAAGATTTTCTCAGAAGGTCACTGTTTTTGTTTGTCCTTCTAAACATGAATGTGAAATAATGTTTATATTTAATATTCCTTGACGTTATATCATTATTTCTAGACCATAATTCACTCCAATATTCATAATTGATCAATTTTTCAGTTCACAAATTCTACAATTCCAGACTGTCCTCCTTTCCGTGGTTCACCTGCCTTGTGTTAGTGATTCACCCTGAACGACCCCTAGGTGTGAAGTGCGTCTATGATCTTCCACAGTTTGCTATCTCCAATATACTGTCTGTTCGGTTAGGTTGAATTGGGTTCTAATGAATAAAAATGCCAATCCAAAACATAAATATGCTACTGGCTATTATAATGTTCTAACGCACCAGGGCCACGAAAAAAAGTTCTACAATTGTTTTTTTTATAATAACCTTGAATCCAATGTGAATTAATTTGAATATTCTAGATAAAACTATTGGAAAGTTAACAGGACGCTCCAATTATGCGCGCACTGTATAGAAACCAACTATCCCCTATTATTTTCGGAACCAAACTGAGGATTCAAAATTTCGTTGAAATTTTGCAGGAATTCGGATAATATTCATATGATACCTGAATATTGACGAGATCTGATTCTGCATGTTGACAAACACGATGTGGAAAATTCCTCTGTTTCCCGGTATGTCATCCTCGCTTTTAAATTGGTCGAATTCGGGAAACAAATGAAACGAACATCTCACTGCCAACTCAAAGTACACCGAATCCAGCGATTGTAATGAAATACCTTTCTCTCACCAGTCTCCGCGATAACATCCCAAGCGGATATATTCCAGGAGGAAAATCAGGTTTTTCCCGTTTCCATACCTATTTGAATCCGAGCGTCACCGTCGAGGAAATTCTTTGCTCTATTTTCCGGCTTCTCTTTCCACCAAGCGGATATAATAAGTTATGTCTACTGTGTCGCTCGGAATTAGGATTTGCATTTTTCGAATCCGATCTCATGAATTGGAAACGCCAGTTCTATATGCATATATATATGTGACACGACAAACACACAAATATACCAAAGTCGGATAATGGGATTTGTATATCTTGAATTTCTCGAGGACGAAATCTGATATTTCCGCTCACTGCTTACCGCTAGACAGTGCTTTCGAGTATTCAAAGTTTTGTTTTGTGTTAGGTGTTCTGGGTTCTGTAAACATCTTTTTTTTCGAGAAAATTTTCGAATGTCGCCTGGTGAACTATTTGGACAAATTCAATATAATTGCACCAAAATGTCATGGAGAAAAGGAACTAGAATGCCTAGGGATTTGCGGAGTTATGCAGCTCCCAGTACCTGGGACCAAAAGCATTTAATAATATTCCAAACAATATAAAAAAAGTTGAGAGGGTGTCAAGGGACACCCGGATGGAACGAAAATCTTTTCGATTAATTAGTGAAGGAATTGTAATAAAATTTTATTTTTTTAAGTTATAATAATATTTTTTTTTATATTTAACAAATATAATGTAATGTAAACTTAATCAGTAGGCTGAATTTTAGTACATACGCATTGATATTGTAATATTAAAATATAATTTGTTTTTAAATTTATTAAAGTTATGACGCGTACACTTGCTAAACACACAATAATGGAGAGATTATACAGTATGACTTAGTTAGCACAATAGTAAAGAGAGGTTATAATGCGTACTTGCTAAAAATACATAAGCATTTATTATTGTCTGTATAAAATCTCTACTCACCTAACTCCATCAGCAATATCTGGAACTTGTGCAGAAACACTGTCAGGATTCATTATTGTTATTAATTTTTATTATTTATTATGTACAAAAAACCTGTATACTCTCAACAAAAATAATCGTCGCGACACCACACTGTTCAATGCGAAATAGAAAGATGAAACGAAAATAACTGGCTTGCTTTCTATGAGAGAGAGAGAGAGAGAGAGAGAGACAGACAGAGAAACACGCGCACGCCGCACGGCTTACAACTACAGCAAAAAGTGTCGTTACAACTTTTGGTCTTAATTTATTCCGTCTAGCCACCTTTCGCAACGCGCGATAAGGAACTTCGTTCCAAAAGTGAACCACAAATTCGTCTTTTCTAAAAATCTATACGAAAATTTATTCATGATTCGCCGTCACATTATGTTTGCTCACTTCTTGAAAGCTGAAGGTTTGGTTTTTACTAGCCAATCTCACATCTTACAAACCAACTTTATATATTTTCAATTTTTCTAGACTTATATCTCATCATAGATTCTTCAACTCTTTTTACACGCTTTATATTAGCTTCACTTGTATGTTTGTTTGTTTGTTTTTTATTTGTAACCGACTCCTTTGGGCGCGATTTTGACCGACTTTCAGACGTCCGAATGATTTGAAATTCGGCAGGTGTACATAATTCCGGTGACAATGCATTGAGAAATTTTTGTCTGAAAAAAAAAACGAAATGGCGGCTCCAATATGGCGTACGAGTTCTGTGATTATATAATAATAATAATAATAATAATCTTTATTTATCCTTTAAGATCATACATGATATAGGACAAGTCATAAAATGTATATACACAGACATACATAGGTACACATATACATATATATATATACAGCAAACAAATAACTATATTACTTCAAACATATCGTCCATACAAACAAGCAAATAATCAAATTAAAAAAAAATTAAAAATTATGAATTAGCAAAATATTCACTAATGTCATAAAAGCAAGATTCCACTAAATATTTTTTCAATCTTATTTTGAATTTATTAATATTTTTTTCGTTTTTGATATCACTGGGGAGGTGATTGAAAAATCGTATTCCATTATACTTAGGACTGCTTTCGTAAAGTGAAGTACGGTGCTTTGTACTTCTAAATAAATCACCATGCCTCGTAGCATAGTCATGAGAGTCAGAATTTTTTGAGAAGCTCTTGATGTTGAGTTTAACATATGTTACAGTTTTATAAATGTAAATCGATGGTACCGTCAGTAAGTTATACTTTTTAAAATGATTCCTACACGTCGTTCGGTAATCTAAGTCAAAGATTAGGCGAATTAGTCTTTTTTGACTGATAAAAACTCTGCGAGCATTGGCCGTACTTCCCCAAAGGACAATGTTATAAGAAATATGTGAATATGAGAGAGCATAGTACACATTTATTAATTGCTCTAGTGTGAATATATTTTTCAGCTGCAAAATTGCATAATAACTACTATTGAGTCTCTTACACACCTGATCAACATGTGTATTCCACTTCAAATTTGCATCTAAATATGTGCCCAGAAATTTTATTGAGTCCGAAAAATATATATTTTTGTTGTTTACGCGAACAAAATAATCATTTGAGATTTTTGTACGAGAATAAAACTGTAGACATACTGTTTTGTCAGGATTGACAATTAAGGAGTTGTTACTACACCAATCAGTAAATTCTTTCGACAAATTATTCATTTTTTGCACAAGTTCTTCTGGGGTTTCAGCATCAGTGGCGATTGTCGTATCATCTGCATACAAAAAAATGTGTTCAGTGCTCAAATAATTTGGTAAATCGTTGACGTACAGAAGGAAAATCAAGGGACCTAAAACTGATCCTTGAGGAACTCCTAAATCAACATCAAAAAGTTGAGATCTACAATCATCCACTTTTACGCAAATTTTTCGATACTCAAGATAAGATGCGAGCCACGACAAAAACATGCCCCGAAAACCCAGTCCAGATAATTTGCCCAGAGCAACATTAATATTGATAGAGTCAAATGCTTTAGAAAGGTCAAAGAAGAGTACCCCAACAAACCTTCCGCGGTCCAACGCAGTATGGACGTAATCGAGAAAAGCCACCGAGGCACTCTCCGTCGATCTTCCAGGGCGAAATCCATGTTGATGCCTGCTTATAACATTATGTTTATCGAGAAAACCAAGCATCCTGGTATGTATACATCTCTCAAAAATCTTACATATGACAGTTGGTACAGTAATCGGCCTAAAATTTTCTAGCAATGTTCGTCTGCCTTTTTTATATAATGGAGTGACAATACCAGTCTTTAAATCCATAGGAAATTCGCCATATTCAACACTCATGTTAATCAAATCTGAAGAGGACTTGCAATAATGAGTCCTATAGTTTTATAATTTTGTTGAGAGACAGTCAATGCCCACAGATGTAACGTTCTTTAAAGAACGAATCACATTTGACACTTCATGACCATCCACAGGGGCAAAGTAAAATGTATTATCAATGTTCATAGAAGTAAAGTTATTGAAATAAGTGCTGTTAAAATGCGAGATTACGGCATTTTTTGCTGCAGATGAAAAAAATTCAGCAAATGCGTCAGTTATATTCTGCTTATTGTTAATAATATTTCCTTGAACTTCAATCTCATTTATCGAGCTAATTTTCGTTTTACTTGTTTTTTCTCTAACTGTTCTCCAAATATATTTCTGTTTTTGTTGAAAATTTTTATTCTCAAGATTATTTTGATAATAAGTTTTTTTCGCTTCAGCTATTCTGCCTATATAATTTTTTTTTAAACTTTTATACTTCACGAAAAGTTCATCTTGCAATGAATTGTTCTTTAACCAGAACAGATTTTTCAGTTCAACTCCCATCTTGATAATGTCATTCTGATCCATCCCGGGGTGGATACATATTTAGTTTTTTCTTTGTTAGAGGACAAGTCAAATCTACATAATATATTATAGTACCAATAAACATATTAAACGCCACATCAACATCGTTACTGCTAAAAACACACTGAAAGTCTTCGTTACCTAGCCAATGTTGTAAGTTAAACAAATTTTGTTCAGATAAGTTCCTGAAATTAACATCATTTTTAATACTAGAATTCAATATAGTCCGATTTGCCTAAAAAATGGTATCTGAGGGTTTTCGTGGTCGGAGATTATGATTTTTCTGTCAAAATTGGAAAATTCGAAAAGGCGAGTTCAAAATGGTTGACGAGTTTTGTGATTATGGTCTGATTCTATTCAAAATTGATATGTACGGGTTTTTGGGGTCGAATATCATGATCTTTGTAAAATTGGAAAATTCGAGATGGCGGCTTCAAAATGGGCGAGTTTTGTGATTATGGTCTGATTCTATTCAAAATTGGTATGTGGGGGTTTTTGGGGTGAATATTATGATTTTCTGTAAAATTGAAAATTCGAATGGCGGTTCAAAATGGCGGCCGAGATTTGTGATTATGGTCTGATTCTATTCAAAATTGGTATGTGGGGGTTTTTGGGGTCGGAGATTATGATTACCTAATTTGAAAAGATTATTCCATTTTTTTATTTGCAAAACAATAATAATAATAGTTTTAAAAAAATAAAAAACACGCTTTTATAAATAAACCACACTAAAAAGTAGGAAATAAATAATAGTTTAAAAAAACTAAAAAACACGCTTTTATAGAAAACCAGACTGAAAAAATAGAAAATAGAAAAAAATGTATTTTATTTAAAAAAAAGCGTGGGGTGCATGGTATCAATAATCATATAGTACATTACACACCTAGGGCAGTAAAGTAAGAAATGTCTCAGATCACAGGTAATTGTTGGCCAAGGCGATACCATGCACCCCCCGCTTTTTTTTAAATAAAATTTTTTTTTCTTCTTATTTTAAATTTTTTTTGTCTGGTTTTCTATAAAAGCGTGTTTTTTAGTTTTTTTAAACTATTATTTATTTATTAATAATCTTGCAATTCACTTCTAACTGTACACTTGTAGCTTAATTTATTTGATCCAAGATCAGAACTATCTGTATTTTATAATACAGGGTCGCTGATAAGTATGGAAACGATCGATTATCTCCTAAAGTAAGATAGCTAGCAAAAAATGTTAGGACACAAAAGTATTCTTAAATCTATTGCAATTGAGAAAAATCAAATATACAGGATCAGTCAAAAAGTCATGACGAAACAAAGTTGGTTTTCTTTAAAGAAACACCCTGTATATTAATCCATATTTCAATTCCGCGCAAAAATGGCACGTTTAAGTGAATCCGGGCGTATTGAAATTTTAATGATCTTAGAATATGATGATAGGAGACGAAGTTGTGACCAAGTAGTGGATATTTTTGATGAATTGCATGAGCGTTTCAAAAATCGACCAAAAAGTGAAAGACCAGTAAGCATTACGAATGAAAACAATTCTTTGAACGTCATATTTGATGTAGTGGAAAATCCAATGAATTCGACACAACAGAGGACTTTAAATCAAATTTTTAAAGTGCAAAAATTCTTTCCATATAAAATTCATTTGTTACAAGAATTGAGTGAAGACGATTTTGATCGTGGAATCGAGTTCTGTGAAGTTATGGATGAATCAAACGAAAATGTCAACTTCCTCCACCACATATTGTTTTCTGACGAATCCAAATTTTGTTTAAACGGGCACGTAAACCGACACAACTGTAGGTATTGGTCAGACCAAAATCGACATTGGATGGAGGAAGTTCACACTCAACGACCACAAAACGTAAATGTTTGGTATGGCATTATTGGTGGACACGTCATAGGACCCTATTTTATAAACGGAAATTTGAACTTTGAACGATATTTATTACTTTTGCAAGAGCCATATTATTCCAGAGCTTGTATGAACAATAACAATCCCAATTTGCCGACAGACCAACTATGGTTTCAACAAAATGATGCTCCTCCACATTTTGGATGTGTGGTGAATGAAACTTTTCCTTTTTAGATGAAACTTTTCCTGATAAATGGATTGGACGCAGGGGGGCAATTGAATGGACAGCTAGGTCTCCCGATATGACCCCACTTGACTTTTTTATGTAAGGTTACATAAAAAATGTAGTTTACAAAAATAGGCCGCAAAATATCGAAGAGTTGCAAGAAAGGATAAGGCATGGAATTTCCACCATTCTTCCCAACATGATTTAAGATTCACTACAAAATTCACTACTGTCAGGAGGTGAATAGTAAACACTTTGTGCACCTTATTAAATAGAATACCAAAGACAATATTCGTTGTTTATTAAAAATTGTTTTCTCTTTTTTTTTTTCTGGCATAACTATTGTTTTTATAAAATTTTGAATATCATGACATTCATTAAAAAATGAATGTTTTCGTTTCATGCATTTTTATCAACCCTTAACAATTATGCTATTTCATTTTCTCTAAAAAAATTATAATTGAAATTTAATAATATCCATAATACTCCATCCACCTTGTGTAATTTTCATAATAAATATCCATCATTTCCGACTTTTCCTCTAATAAATTTGAGAGTAGTAAAAAGTTATTTTTAGAATTTGATATCTCGAAAACGGTTGACTTTAGGATATGATGTGCCATATAAATTTCATTTAGAATTTCGAGAAGAATTGCAATATGGAATAATATACAGGGTGTTCCATTAAAGAAAAAGCAACATTGTTTCGTCATGACTTTTTGACTGATCCTGTATACTCAATTCTAATAGATTCTAAAAAACCCTGAAACTTTTGTGTACCAACATTTTTTGCTAGTCATCTTACTTTAGGAGATAATCGACAGTTTCCATACACATCAGCGACCCTGTATATTATAATTTGAAATCACTTTATATACTTATATTCATATATATATATATATATATATATATATATAGCTGAGAGCTACACACAGATACCTGTATATCTAGATATATATGTATTTCGTAGGTATTTCTCTATATATTCATACAGTTATTTCTCTTTTGTAATTCGACTCTACTCCTTTGTGAATCTACTGTTACTGTACGTATGAATAAGTCATTTATTATTATTATTATTATCTCTCGAGAAAAATTTCAACAAACCGAAAAAATGCGTTTGAATAGATGGTGAAGTGAGCTCTGAAATTATGGCGTCCCCCAAGGAACTGTTCTAGGCCCTGTACTCTTCATAATATATATTTATGAACTACTCACAAAACAGAATGCTGCACTCATAATATCTTTCGGAAAACTCTTGGAATCAAGTTCGGAAAACAACTGAATCCATCCTGGAAAACGTATGCAATTGGTTTGGTTGCAACTTTCTGACAGTTACAGTGGAAACAACCAAACTAATTCCGTTTACATCATACGACTATAACTTGCTCGATTACAATGTCCTCACTTCAAGGAGGGACGCGATCCCATTGGAGATATCTGTCGAGGATCTTGGAATTCATATTGACTCGTTCCTAAAATAAGACGTACATTTGAAAAATGTAAAAAACGTCGTGGATTGATTTATATAATTCAGCAATTCTAGAAGTTTTTAGGCTTCAAACGCCTTGAAACCTTATAGAATCAATTAGTGATTTTTTTTTAATAGTTAAATTGAAAACGTTTTGCTATACAAATTATAACCTTGTTTTATATTGGTGTGAAGTGCCTGCTGAGTGAATTCAAATCATTATTATTACTATTTCTCGAACTCTCTTCGAATAATCAACCAAATAACGTTCCAAATAACACTTGAGAGTGTGATTTGAACACTGTCGAATACTTTCAAACATATATCAAATGCTTCTTGTCGTGTTTTTACGTGAATATAACCAGGTGTCCACGGAAGGTGGCTCGCCCCTATAACTTTTTTGTTTTCGGAGATAATGGAATGAAATTTGGAAGATCTCTTTAATGCATATGACTGCATATTTTGACAAGTAACTCAACTTCATGCAAATTCCGGATTCACCGGGAATGACATAAACTTTCGATTTTTGAATGGGTCACCTGGTATATTTTCAGTTTTTTTGTCTCCATATGACATTTACAATACAACCATGTATCATTTGTTACTGTTTGTGACCGTTTTTTCTTTCATTTTTTACGTTCAAATAACTATTTTCAGTCCTAAAATGTTTGTAAAAATACAACTTTACTGTTTTCGATCAAAATGTTTCAGCTATGTGACGTTCAATTTTAAAATTGTTATTACTATTGTTTTTTAATGGCAACATGGTGGCTCGTCGGGTTAGAAAAATATAGCATTTTATTACGATTAATTTGATACCGTACTCTATTAGGTTGTGTAAAAAACTGAAAATATAACGTTAGAACTTTCGTTGAATGGATAATCTTATTGAGATTAAAATAAGATCTAAAATCATCGAGTAGCTTGTGACCAACACAACTGAAACAAAATCATTAAATTGTTGCCGTAAAAATTGACGTTTCGACATATTATTTTACTCTCTTCTACAAAGTCAATTAGGTAGTTATTGTGTACCTCATTGTTTGAAAATCATGGAAAATAACAATATTATACAAGAACTGAAAAAGTTGATATGTTATTAGTTTTTGGAGAGTGTAGGCAAAATTCAACCGATGCTGCACGTCTCTACGCACAGAGATATCCTGATCGGCGTCACCCGACCCGGCACTATTTTCCAAAACTGTTTAAAAAAATGCGAAATGAGCCTGATAATGATGGGATCGATTCGTTTGTTGTGAGTGAAGGAAAAATAATAGATGTCCTGGCATACGTTCAAGTAAATATTAATACGTCACTCAGGGAGATCGCAAGAGAATGTGACATTTCGAAGTCATCTGCAGCTAACATTTTGAAGAAATATAAATATCATTCATTTGAATATCAACTACACCAGCACCTGTATCAAATGAATCAGAGGACAAAGTAAGGGCAGCTATTCATAGAATTACACCAAGACAGTTGAGAAACGTTGTAAGAGCAACAATAAGAAAAGTTCGCCTTTGTCAGCAACAAGATGGAGATCACTTTGAACATCTGGAACTCTGAAGATATGTAAATAGGTGGTTTCAATATAATTATTTTATTTTCAACAGGTGCTTCATTTTAGAAAAGTTCTAACGTTATGGTATTTTCAGTTTTTCATCGAAAGTTTTGTTACAACCTAATAGAGTGCGGTATCAAATTAATCGTAATAAAATGCTCTTTTTTTTAACCCGACGAGCCACCATGTTGCCATTTGAAAAAAATAGTAATACATTTTTTCAAATCAAATGTCACATTCTGATCCAGAAGTTTTATGCTTTAAACAGATCCTCCAAATTTTATTCCATTATCTCTGAAAACAAAAAAGTTATAGTGGCGAGCCGCCTTCCATGGACACCCGGTATATTACCATTATTTTGGTTCTCACTCCAATTACTGGTTTGAGTAGATATGATAAATGAATCTCACATACACCCAAGATACCCATACAATTCCAGGATCAGTGGTGGGAAAGATCAACCCTTCTAATAAATAATAGGGATTTACAAAATTTCATTTCTGAAAAAAAAATAAGAGTATTTTTTTATGACGTGTGGATTGGGATGAATCTGTGGCTCATCATTCGTTCCATCCCGAGAGGTCAACTGAAAAGTGATCGATCCACCACTATTGAAAGAATGCCTTGGAGGCTCTCATCGAGATCAAAACAACCACAACTCATTAAACTGAAAGTGTTGATTGAAAGTGCTTTTTCGGCTGAGTTCCCATGAGCTAGGAAAAGGGTTTAATATGGTATGCCCTAGGAGAGGAAAACAAAGCTCACCTAATGAGAAATGCTCGAAGAAATCACATTTCGATATTAACGGGCACAAAAAACGGAGACCGTGGTCATTCCTATAGAAGGCATACACTATGTGGAAATTGGAAAAATCCTACCGGATTGGATGGAAAAAGGAATAAATTTTTTTTTAAGAAATGGATAATATGTAAGACACTTTTCATGCTCTCAGAGGATTGACAAACGACTATTTCTTTCATTATTTTTGAGCAAATCGAATGGCCGGAATTTCAAACAGGGAACCAATCAGATCAGTTTCATAGTGATAAAACGTCCTTTCGCTGTTTTTTCCTGATAAAACCACTAGTAGATTCGATATTGTTTTTCGATAAAACCACTAGTAGGTTCGATATTGTTTTTCGATATCTCATTGACCTGTGGAATTTAAAAAAAAAACTGTTTCATTCAGATTCTTACACCCTATCGGTATGTTCGAACTATTGAAAAAAAAACAAATCATTACATTTCAAAGTGGATTTATGATTTGAAAATTGTTTTGATTCGTTCCTTCTCAAATTGATCCATTGATTTGACTTATATTTCAAAAAGTGTTCCATTGTTTTCAAAAACACCGGAAGTTTTACATAAATAATATTTTTCAGGCAGCATTTTCTATGTGACTTATGCAGATGACACTTCTATAGAGCAGCCACATTTAACCTCTTTTTGCGTTTGGGGTTCACACAACATTATGGGTTTCATGAGCTCCTTGGTTATTTTTTTTCTTTTTTGTGATTGTTTTCAAAATATTGTTTTTACTTTAAATTTATCCATGATACAGAGGGCAATCATTTTTATAATGTGTATAGATTGCCCCAGAATTCATATTCAAGTTGGTGCTGTCTCCATTTCTGATAAAATTGTTCCATAATATTAGAATAATATCCCACTATGAAGACTCAAACAAATATTCACCCAAAACGATAAGTTATATAAGCAACCATTTCAGATTTTATCACATCACATTTTGATCAAAAAATAATTTTTTTCAATTGGAACCCCTATGAGCCACCTACATGTTTCTCTTGAACATACATTCAGGAAAATATAACATATAATTTTTGTAACAAATTGTATACATTCAAAAATTATTTATTCATGAGTTCAGTTCGAATAATTTTTCAACTTAGTAAGCTGTGGAAAACAACATTTCTGAATCTTGTCAACCAATTGTGTTTCGCTGTCATCTTTAGTAGAAATGGAGAATCATAATTATAGGTTGATATGTTATCAATTTACGGAGAATGTCTCAAAACAGTGTCGCCGCTTGTCAGTTATACGCTGAACGATACCCACACAGGATACACCCACAAAGAACCTTTTTTGAAAATGTGGAAAAAAGATTCCAAAAAGGACCCAACAATGGAGAAGATGATCGTTATACATGTATCGTAAGTGAGGAGGCAGAAATGAATGTTTTAGCTTTTGTTGAATGTGATCCAACCGCTTCGAGGCGGGAATTGAAATACCAATGCAATTTCAGTCTAGAGAGCGCTAGAAGAATTCAAAAAACAACATCTTCATCGTGATTACAAGTATAACTCACATCAACATTCTTATGAGGATGACTACATCAGAAGGTTGGATTATTGTAACTGGTTGTTGGCAAATCATATGCAAGTGAATAATTTCACATTTAACTTCTGTTCTCTGATCAATCGAAATTTACTAACAATGGGATGTTGAACCTAAATAATTCAATGTACTGGGCCGGACAGAATCTAAGGCTATTGAGGCAGGGGAGATTTCAAGAAATGTTTGGTGTAAACGTGTGGATGGGAATATTGCAAACGAGAATAATAGGTCAAATTTTTTTCGAAGGCACTCTTATAGGGCAACGATACTTCGGGTTCCTACAGAATGAAATTCGGAATGTTTTGGATAACTTGTCACTGCAAGAAATAAGAGAGATGTATTTCCAACAAGATGGCGCTCTCCCACAATGCAAGAGCAGTCCAGGAATATTCTGTTGAGACATATGGACAAAGATGGATTGGAACAGATGGCCTCCACGATCTGCCGACCTATCTTCTCTCGATTTTCATTCATGGGGTCATATTGAAAACCAAATTCTTGCTCGTCAGCCTACAACGCTGGAGGATTTGAAAGAGAGAATTCAGGGAGCGGTACAAAGAATTGGTGTGGATGAACTCACTGCTGCCATAAGGTGTCCAGTGGAAAGGACCAGGTTGTGTGTTAGAGTAAATGGGCAAAATTTCGAAGAATCAATTGGAGATCAATAAATCATCGAAACAATAACAAAATAAATACCACTTTCTCACTGAGCATAAGATGTAAAGGTTCAAATAAAAATGTTCTTCATCCAAATTGAACAGATAATATCTAGCGTTTCATCAACAATTGAGTCTATCCAAATGAAAGGGGTAGCTTATCCTAGGAGTGTCAGAAAAAATGTAGTTTTAGGAGAAAATATCCTAACCAAAGTCTAGGAAAAAAAATGAACATGTTAAGGTCAAATGTTGTTTTCCACGGCTTACGGCTTAGTTGAAGAATTATTCGAACTGCAAGAAAACTCATGAAATAGTTGTAGATTTTTCAATCTATAAAAATTTGTTACTGCACCGAAATATTTTTTTCCTCAATGTATGTTCTAGAGAGACAGGTAGGTGGCCCATAGGGGTTCCATTTGAAAATAATGAATTTTTGATCAAAATGTGATGTGACTGAATTGGTTAATCAATAATAAGTGACACAAAAGAAAATTCAGAAAAAATTTTGTTTGTTATGTGCGACTCATTGTGAATAGCCCTTACCAAATCTCATTTATCCACGAGGTGAAATAAAAAACAATTTTAATTTCAATTGTTCCAAAAAATCACATTTGACATAAGGTTTTGACGTGTTGAACTCGAATATTTAAAAATATACAGGATGATTTTTTTTAAAAACAAAGTTGCTGGCATTTCCAGAAAAACCGAAAGTCCGCCATATTGGATTGGGATGTGATCAAATCCGAAATGGTTGCTTATAACACTGTACCAAATTTCAGAAAAATCCTTTGACAAATGCAGAAGTTACAGTGGTGGCCCAATATCCTGTGTCACCCGGTATTGCCAATTTGTGTGATGGAACATTCTTCAGTGAATCGAGATCCATGCAATGCAAACTAGAAACCCATCAAAAATTGTACGCTTATGCTCGCTCTATATATAGAGCCCCCACAAAGCCAATATTACTTTCAACGAAACGAAACCTGTGTTTCATGTCATAATTTTAATATGTCCCAAATTTATTACAGGTTATAAGGCCTACCGATACAACAACACTGCTATGAGCGAAAGGATTCCACAAGAAATATTGTCTGTACGATACGAGGATGGAAAATGGTCGAAACCATATTATGATTGTGGAGGAGGAAATATATGGATGTTGACGTATACGGTTCCATTCTTCGGATACGCTAATGGAAGCTACTTCTTCAAGTGAGTATAACAGAAAAATTCCTTGTACATAATTATATTGAAATATTCGAACTTCTCCCAAAAATATTTTTCTTCTGAGGAGTAGGGGAAAAATATTCGCAGATTGTCCGAAGATTGATGGAATATACTTTATGAAGACTGGCTAGACGCAAAAAATTGCACAAGTAACCCCTTCACTACACTTACTCACTTGACACCTTTATGCGCATTCCGATAACTAGGTTATCATCATCAGTAGGTTAACTACATTAAATAAATTGTATTTTTTTTTACAATTCACACTTGGTATTTCTAATGGGGTTATTTTATACTAATTATTGTGCCTCAAGTCACTAATGGAATCTTTCTAGTTCTATGGGGATCAAAGAAACCAAGTAGAATACATAGGCCCATTATCCTCATTAGTTAAATTTTTGTTATGGTTTTTGTGTATGACTATACTCTCCAGGCAGTCCAATATTCTAGTGTCGTTGGCCGATTTGAACATTTTCAAGTTATGAATATTGATTTTGTGACAAGATTCAATCATATGGTCCACCAGAATTGACAGTTGGCGATTATTGAACTATGAAAGGAACAAACAAACTTCCAAAAGAAGTTTACACGTTATCGAAACTTCTGAATTCAGCAACTTTTTCGCTCCAATTGCCGAAGATATAATCAACACACTTCCCAAAGAAAAAAATATTTTAATTCAATCGCATAAATGAAAGGCATAGCTACTCCTTGTATTTTCCATATAGTCTCATCGCTGAAAATGAAGTGACTGAAGCTATCGTTGAATTGAAAAATTCCGCTTGCACTGACGTGTACAATATAAATAGCAAAATTGTAAAAAACTTGACAGATATTTTAGTTCCACCACTAACATTACTTTCTAATCCATGTATACGTGATGGAAATTTTCCTGATGTTTTCAAGTCAACAGAAGTTATACCTCTCTTTAAGAAAGGCGACGTTGTCAAAATTGACAAGTATCGTCCAATATCAATTATCCCAATTTTCTCAAAACTTTTTGAAATAATTCTAGAATTAGGACTCATGATGTATATGGAATCCAAGCAGTTCATTGACCAATGCCAATTTGGGTTTAGAAAAAAATGTAGTATAGCCCAGGCAGTTTTCAGGATAGTGAGTGACATAGTGGAAGGTCTGGAGAGTGACAAAAGTATATCAATTACATTATGTGATCTCTCCAAAGCCTTCGACTGGGTCTCTCACGAAATACTGGTCGAAAAGCTGGCGTTTTTTGGAATGAGCAGTAATAACTCATCATCTGTTTATAGACCTATCATACATGGAGTACCGCAGGGCTCTGTGTTGGGACCTCTCCTATCAATCATTCATGTGAATGTCTTATATCACAATATGTATCCCAAAACTTGTGTTGCTTTTGCGGATGACACAACTTTGGTCGATACTAACACGAATATAGAAGATTTGGAGATAAATAGTCATATAACTACTACTCGAACTAGGAAATGGTTTACTCCCAATAATCTGAAACTTAACGATGATAAAACACAGAATATCGTCATCTCAACGAACAGGAACATTGCGCAAGGTCATAGTGTGAAGCTGCTTGGATTAGTAATTGATGATAAACTAAACTGGTCCTGTCATGTCCAACAACTATGCCGATAACTCTCAAGCTCTATATTCGTGATACGAAATTTGAGTGAACAGTTATCCATAGAAACCATGAGATCATGTTATTTGGCTCTGTTTCATTCTCATCTCAGTTACGGTACGTTGCTGTGGGGAAACTCTTGTCATGCTAACAATATTTTCCGTTTGCAAAAACGTGCTATTAGGATGGTTTCAAAGACCATTGTAAAGAAATTTTTTAAAGTTTAAATATAATGCCCCTTCCATCATTATATATTTCTGTTTCATTGATAGGAATCAATGAAAACAGAGCCAACCTAGATACCAATGCTGATATCCATAACTATTGGACAAGAAATGCGGATCACCTGAGATTACCTCATCACAAGCTCACTAAATCGACAAGAAATTCTCCAGATTTGAATTTATTCTGGACAATTCAAATCCATAATTAAAAGACATATTTTGTCTCATTGTTTCTATACAGTTGAAGAATATTTCCACACACCATTTGTTGAATTTGAGAGACAAATCAGGGTAACCAGTAGCAGAAAACAATGTTCGAGGTTATTCAAAACACTGGATTGTTCAATGGTTTTGAATTTAAAATTTTATATATTTAAATTTTAAGTTTTAAATTTCATATAGGTACTCATTTTATATTTTATGTGCATGTATTTATAGCTGAACTTTTTATCTCTTTTATCTGTTTCTTTTTCTTTGCCAAAATTGACTCACCGTAAACAAACTGGAGTGTTTAATGGTTTGAAATTTGAAATTTATATAATTTCTCATAATATATAAACTTCGAATTTGTTAACTCCGAAAGTACATATATACTGAGTTTCTTCTTAACCATAATTGACTTGCCGAAAACAATATATTTTTGTAACTTGGTTAAATAAAGATTCTTCCTTCCTTCCTTCCTTATTCTCCCTTCGGTAGGTAGCATGGGCCAAATGATCGTAGAACTTTTTGGAAATTGAACGATTTGTCTGACCGTAATAGACTTTGTCACAATTTTGACAACTAATTTCATAAATTCCCGTGGTTTGAACTCAGAGGACCCCGAACTTCTCAGTGGAATTCGTCCCAAATTTTCCATAGCTGAATGTTGTTGTTTTCTTCGTTTCCAAAAGTTTTTCTCAGCTTTCCCCTCCCCCCTCCAACCCCACAAATGTTTGAATCACTGAGAAAGATGGGTTACTTTCCGTACTGTTTCACTTTCCCCAATTCAGTTTCAACATATTAGTGATGGTAAATTCAATTTATTCATGATGTGTAGTCATACAATTTTTGGAACGAAGTTCCTTTACGCGGCTTGCAATAGGTAGAAAATGTAACGTAAGAAAAAAGCGTTATGCTCCTTCCATGCGACTTACTCTCTCTCTCCCTCTCTCTCTCTCTCTCTGTCTGTTCCTATAATATACGAGTATGTGTGACAACTACATTTGGTCCTGTCAGAATCAAATGTCAACGCATTCAATTTCTATATAGGAAAATATAAAATACAAAATTGATGGAATGAGGGATTTTGAACTCACTACATACAGTGATTTGATATTTGAATTCAAATATACCTTTTTCAGCATGTTAGAAAGCCTCAGTTTTTCAAGTAAGGTAATGAATGATTTAATTGTGTCATTTTGTAGTTGGTAGAGCTTCTATTTCGTGAAACTCAGTAGTTTGAAGTGCTGTATAAACCCCAATGTTTGAAAAAGCGAATTTCAAACTCCTTCGTTAACTTAAAATCAATAAAACATTATGTTGAAAGTGATCATAATGCCTAAAAAGAGTAAAAATACTGTTTCTAACACGATATCTGGCCATTGGAAAACTGCAGGCCATTGTGGCCCTTAATAAGCGCCAAGTACGGGAATTTAGACCGTATTGGTTCGCCAGAGTGAAAAAGTGAAGTTATCATTTCAAAACCCTCGAAAGTGAGAACAATTTCGCTTATAAAAAGTGAAAGGACACAAACAACCACCACTGAATTGCTGGAAAAGTTCAATAAATGACACCCCAATGGAAGAATCCAGCGATGGAGGTGCGGATCGCAACAAAAGCATGGATAAATCATAAACAAAAAGCCACAATAGATCACTCAGTGACAAAAACCCTGAAAAAGCATCATTTCACCAAACCACCGAAGCTGATAAAAACAAAACTCACATCGGAACAGCGAAATCGCCAGCTATTCGGTACTAAAAGCCGAGGAACTTCGAAAAAGATGCGATATAGTGTATCATTTTCCCCCAAGGGATGCTCATTGATTACATTTCTGAACATAGTGAAAATGTTAAAAAGAGAAATATTAAACCTAATAAAGACACTGGAGAGCCAGGCACCGGGTCCGATAAGACCGAAAAGACAGCCCGAGCTGAGGTTAGCGCAGAGTATGAACAAACTGGAAAAGTTCAAAAACACTAAGTGAAACGGAAAACGAACTTTCCGAACAACTTTGACGAAAGTGAAGAAAAATCCAAACATTTTCAAAGTGAGAAAATAATGCAGAAACAATGGTCCACATCAAAATATGGGGAGTGATATGGAGGATGATAAAGGGATTACGGGAACTTCCTGACGGGGTCCGCCGACCGCACACATTTTTTTATGCCTATAAAATATTCACACCTCCCATGTGCTTTGAATCCCTGATGTATTTTTCATCCCTGAAGAGGACATCAAATAAACGTTAAGCTGTCGGCAGTTTTTTAAAATTCAGACGCTTTTTATTGTCCTGGTTTCCGCCATTCCAATCTCCAGTTCGAAGAACGTGAATGCTACAAACCATTCTCTATTTATCCACATGGTGATATTTGGGTCCCAAGTATATGGGTACATTTCACAGTTCTGTTTATTTCTTTCTATCATCTATTCAAAGAGTTTGTTCAATATGAATACCATATCCATATTCCCATATTGAATACAATCATCAAACATTCAGTAAAATCATCAACGATTTTTTAAGCCATCAAAATATCATTGACATATAATTTTTTTAAATCTCCGAATGGGTACTTTTGTTACGGAGTCATTGAAGATCATCCTATAGTTTCGACGATACAAAAAATGCTGCAACATTGTTCCAAAAAATCCTTGCTCAAACTAGCATTTGTCAAATCAAAACACTGTTCCATCATTTACCACATTCCTAGTGGATTATGATCATTATTGAACATTGGTGAACCAACATATTTTTATATTTTTTTCGCTAAAAGAAAGTTCTGAAATTTTATTAAAAATGAAAAATGTTTTATTTCTCAAGACAGCTGACTACAAAAACCTATACAAAAACCTATACAATAGGTGTTTCTGATGGATATGCTACCAACATACACCCATTGTATAGGTTTTTGTAGTCAGCTGTCTTGAGGAATAAGACATTTTTCATTTAATGAAATTCTGGCTGGCTATCAAGAATGTTACCGATTTTTGTCTCTTATTCCAGATGAGTTCTAAAAGGCGATGATGGGAACATGAACAATTAGCCTCCTTTCGATCCATAACTGCGTAATAATTATTATTTCGATGGCGAATATTTTTCTCGTGGCAACTTTGCGAAGATTACGAGGATTAAGGTTGATCCCTGTGCTTTCCGTTTCCGAATTGAAAACTACATCAAACTAATTCTGGGCTCTCGAAGTTTATAAAGTTAGCAGCGTAAGTCAAATGTTTGCCAGGCTACTTGTATAAAATTTTCAGTTCGTTATCAGCTTTCAAACAAATTTAATAAACACCAAACTTTGAAATCCACGATAATATGAAAAATACTACAAAAGGCAGAAAACTCTGCAGTTAGAAGGAATTCTTCCATTGTGGAAGTTTGCAAGTTCTATTCGGAATTTTTGCTGCAATAACACTTATGTGGAAAGAGATGATCTCCATCAATTTCTGATATCTCACTTGCCTCAAGGATCTCATGACGTGATCTAGATGGTAGAATTATGAGATAAGATCTGATTGAAGTTCCAAAGTTTTTTTTTATGCAACATTCATTTTGATTGGATTATAAATATCATAAATACAATCACCCAAACTAATTAAACAGTGATGAGAGTCGATTTTTCATACTAATGAATGTATAGTATTGGCACATGACAATCAGTATATGTTGAGGTTATACAGCTGTGGAAGAATTTGCCGCAATATACGATTTCCAATGTGTTTGGATGTTGAATGGTGTCTATAGTCGACCAATACAAAATATAACAAATATGCGCGAGGAGAATCAACTAGTGAACTGGACCATCATTGATTTTTCTCCACTTCCAAGCTAGCTAGAGCACGTGACTCCTCTTTTAGGATTCGTAGGTTTGGTCCAATCAGTCAGTATGAAAATTTTGATGTGTGTCTGGCCTATCAGGAAAGAGACTATAAGTCGCCGACGTTCCATTGCACGCGAGAAATTATTTGCTGCAATAAATGTAACAAATAATGTTTCTTCTGAAAATAAGAGTTGTGGTTCCTTTTTGCCACAACGGCTTTGAATATAAAATATATTCTACGAATTTATAAATATAATATAACTTGTGGAAGAAAAACTAAAAATCTTCATTCTACGAATTATAAAACATAATATCAATAGAAAATGTTTGTGGCATTCAGACGAGAAAATGAAAACTAGAACTGAAAAATAAAAATATGGATCGGCCGGGATTCGAACCTGGGGATTTCTAGTCGAACTAGAAATTGGAAGGTCCCAGCATAGACGACTTCGCGGACAAAATAGGAGAAGATCACGAAAGTGAACAGTTTAGACATATGATCCCAAATTTGAAGCCGGAAACCCAACAAAAGCTACTATGGCTCGCGTATGGGTACAAAGCTCAAAAAATGTTGACTATGATCAATACGATAGAATATACTCTGGAAGTAAACGAATACCAACCGCTTGAAGGTCACCCTAATATATATAGGGATGAGTACCAAATATTGGAAGCAATATACTGGGAAGCAAACCCAAAAGGGTGGGAAAAATTCGAGAAAATCGAAAAAGAGTACTACCAAAGAAATAAATCAGGAGAATACGATGAAGAAAAACAAGGTGAATTAATAAGAATGTACGATCAGTTGTATGAAACTGGTTCGTGCATTTCGACAAGTACCTCAGAAGAAGTAGAAGAGATGAGTGAAGAGAATGACTATACCTCCCCACCCTCTATACCCTCCGAGACTGAAGGAAAGGGCGAAACCAGCCCCAGAATAGTTAAATGGAATGAGGAACAACGGGCGTTTGCTCTTAAGATAGCATCGCTTATACTGGAGGGTGAAACATTTCAAAAAATATTTTCTGAAATGTATATAACACCCGGATATGAAAACCTTAAGAAATGGTATAGAGAGAATCTCACACCAGGTCATATCGATAAATTAGAAAAAGCTGAAACCAAATGGTTAGCAGAGAAAATTGAAATTGAAAATTCAGAAGAAGACTTCAATACCAATGAAAAGTATTGGGAAGATGAATATTATGCATATCTTTCCAATCCCGAAAACGAAGAAGGCCAACCTGAATATTTCGAGGGATACCACAAGGCTGATAAGCAACTTAAAGAGATTGGAGGAAAAATGGAGGTGAAGAAACCTCCACCCCCACCATTACATATTGCAGAAGTCAGTAACCCGCCCGCTAGCAGGTGCCCAGAAGCTGTACCAATGCAGCTGGATGGGCAAGCAGACAACAGTATTGAGAAAATGGCAAAAGCAAGCCCAGAACAAATCCCACCATGCCTGTACCCGAAAATTGTGGTAAAAACACAACCGGATAGACAGGTAAAAGGAAAGGAAACACTAAAAAGTCTACCCCAGATAGACGGACCTACAGATCCGTCCAGTGAGGACGAATCTATAGAAAAAGAAAGCCCTATAACCAAGGGGAAAACGAAGAACAAAGTGAAAAGAAGGAAACTAATAAAGTCACCTAATGTAGAGGATATACAGGAGGACGCAAATGCAACCAGTCACGAAAACAGAAAAACCCAAGCAATAGCGAAGGGAAATAAAAATAGTCAAAACCTACCGCCTCCAGTAGTACTGGAAGGAAAGCCAGTAATCAACGAGGAAACATACTTGCAGATGCAAAAATGCTGCAAGAAAAATATGTATATAAAGTATGCAAGAGAAAACACTCTAATACACACAGAGTGTATAGAAGATTTCGAAAAAATGAAAGAACTCATCAAAAAGGAAAAAGTAGGATTTTATACCTACACGCACAAAGACAAGAAACAGCACGCGTTCGTGCTTAAAGGCATGGACAGTGCACCAAAACCAGAAGAAATCATTAAGTGGCTCAAAGAGGAACATACCCTGGAGGCACTTAATGTATACACAATGAGAAAAACAGAGAGACCGTTATATCTTGTGATTACTAGCGGAGAAATCACCCTATCAAATATCAAAAGAAGAATTAAAGTATTACATAACACGCTCATCGACTGGGAAGTCAGGAGAGCGGATACCAACCTCACGCAATGCAGAAGGTGCCAGGGATGGGGACATGCGGCACCCAACTGCAATCTAACACCCAGATGCCTGAAGTGCGCCAACGAACACTTCACGGCAACATGTCGGAAAAGCCCAGATGTTCCAGCCAAATGTGCAAACTGCAAGTTGGATCATCCGGCAAATTATAAGAAATGTGCAGCCTACTTGAAGAAGCTCACATATCGAGACGAACAATCCCAAGCCCGCCCCCCAGCAAACAGGGGAACGGAAATAGGAAATATAAGAATGAATATGTACCCAAGAACGCCAGCCAACCCCCGAGGCCAGGGTGGTAGAGGCGCTCCCACTTGGATAGAAAATCGAAGACTCATGGAAGAATCAAGAAACACGGTAAATCGACCTGTAACGGACGATGGGAATGGCCCGCCCCCGCAGATCTTGGTTCAGGACATAATGACTGAAATTAAAAAAGTAATTTTAATTACCTCAAATCAATTAGAAATAGTGACAAACATTCAGAATGCCATTATTTCGCTAACTCAAGTCGTACATCAGCTCGTCGCCTCGCTGGCGGCTGCGGCCCCGAGGACATAACGTGGGGGGGGCGGCTTGAGCCGTCACTACCACCCCATGGTCCTAGGTGGACGCAGTCGCCGACTGGAGTGACGAGTCGATCATTACAACACAAACACACAAACCTACTAACTTAAAACACTTCAAAACAAAAATACACAAACATTATCACTCAAAAATTACTCAAAAACTTAAAACCACAAAAACTTACAACTCTAAACACCATACTCAAACGACGTCAAACACCCCACACTTCAACCAGGTTTTTTACTATTATTTTCCTGGAAGTATCCACAAAAACTAAGCACACAAAACAATCTCATTCAGAATAAAATCTAAAAATAATTCAAAATTCAGCATAAGCGCAAGCAGGAGGCTGAAATTAAATTCCAAAATTAACATGCACTTACTGAACGCTCAAGAGTAACAGCTTTAAGATCTGCTGGGACGGTCCATCTCCTCGCCTGGACGTAGGAAGCAACCCGTCTTGGGACCAGGTCATTCGTCCGGAGACCGGAAACGGAGCTCTGGGGGGATGAACTGGTTCTCTCCGGAATGCTGGTGCGCGAACACACACCATTCTGTACAAATGTATATATGTATATATGTAGTATAGTTAGTATTTAGGTTAAGTGTATGAAATGTAAATACAGAAAAACAAAAATAAATGTTATTGGATTGGATTGGTTCGAATCGTGGCCGATCCATATGTTTATTTTTCAGTTCTAGTTTTCATTTTTCCGTCTGAATGCCACAAACATTTTCTATCGATATTCAATTACAGACGCTATCCACCACTTATAAAACATAATGTTAACTTCTGAAAAATAAACTAAATTTAAACAAAAAAAAAACTAGAATCTCATGTAATAAGGTTCAATAACCTATTATTGTGGCAAACAATAGCCAAATCTGTCAAACAGAGATGATCCCATATCGCTGAGTATATTTGGCGTTATGTTGGCGCAAAGTTGGATAATTTTCCGCCTCATTCATCAAGATTTGTATCTCTCTGAAATTCATGTCGATAAGCGGATTCTTAGATATGACAGGTTCACTGGCTTCAACAGTGGGCACATACACTCTTTATTGGGATATTTTTCTGATTGAGGATCCTAACATCGTGACTGATTACTTCATTAATTCGTTAAATCTCCATATAAATAAATAATGGTTTGAAAAAACTAAAAAACACGCTTTTATAGAAAACCAGACTAAAAAAATAGAAAATAAGAAAAAAATTTATTTTATTTCAAAAAAGCGTGGGTTGCATGGTATCGCCTCGGCAAACAATTAGCTGTGATCTGAGACATTTCTCACTTTACTGCCCTAGGTGTGTAATGTACTATATAATTATTAATACCATGCACCCCACGCTTTTTTTTAAATAAAATAAATTTTTTTCTTATTTTCTATTTTTAGTCTGGTTTTCTATAAAAGCATGTTTTTTAGTTTCTTCAAACTATTATTTATTTCCTGCTTTTCAGTGTGGTTTATTTATGAAAGCGTTTTTTTTATTTTTTTGAACTATAATTTTTATAATTTTTTTGCAAATTGAAAAATGGAATAATCTTATCAAATTAGGTAATCATAATATCCGACCCCAAAAACCCCCCCATACCAATTTTGAATAGAATCAGACCATAAAACTGGGCCGCCATTTCAAAGCCGCCATCTTGATTTTTTTTTTCAATTTCCACGAAAGAATCATAGTATTCGACCCCAAAAAGCAGCACATACCAATTTTGAATAGAATCAGACCATAATCACAAAACTCGTCAACCATTTTGGAGCCGCCATCTTGAATTTCCCAATTTTGACGAGAGAATCATAATCTCCGACCACGAAAACCCTCAGATACCAATTTTGAAGCGAATCGGACCACAATCACATAACTCGTACGCCATATCGGAGCCGCCATTTTGTTTTTTTTTTCACACAAAAATTTCTTAATGCATTGTATATATAAAATATTATCCGACAAGCAATTCGGTTTCAGGGAAAATGTTTCCACACAAGATGCGATAGTTTCCCTAACAAATAATGTATTTTCTGCCCTAGATAAAAGTATGCCTTGCCTATGTATGTTTATAGATCTAGCTAAAGCATTTGACACTGTTAGTCACCCACTACTTATGGAATCTCTAGAGGATATCGGAATAAGAGGTAAACCCCTCACACTCTTCGAAAGCTATATTTCGAACAGAATCCAATGTGTAAGAGTCCGGGCTGAGTACAGTGATAAGCTTCCCGTGGAGTTTGGGGTACCACAAGGGACCGTTCTGGGACCGATCTTATTTTCGATATATATCAATAATTTGTTCAAAATTGAGAGCTCTGGAGAAATCATAGGCTTCGCAGACGATACGGCCATCGTTTACAAAGCAGCTACCTGGGGGAGTTAAAAATGACAGTACAAACCGATATTTCTCGTATCAAACATTGGTTTGATCAGAAGTTGTTAACAATAAATTTGGAGAAAACCCAGTATATACCATTCACATGCTACGAATCCAAGACACCTGATTTTAACTATATAGAAATATATGAAGAAGGATCGATTTCTCATATACTACCATCAAAAAGTGTTAAGTACTTGGGTGTACTCATTGATGACCATTTGAGGTGGGATGTCCATATCAAATACGTGATAAAAAAACTACAATTTATTCTATATAAATTCAGACACCTTTGTCGCACATTACCCCAGAGAGAACTAAAAATTGTGTATTTTGCACTTGTAGATAGTCATCTGAAATACGGCATCTTGGCTTGGGGTGCAGCACTCAGAAAACACATAACACCTTTAGAAATACTACAACGAAGATTCTTGAAACTCATGTTACATAAAAATGGGACTACTCAACAGAACTGACTTACACTGAGTCAGGAGTGTTTGACCTCAGGCAGAATTCAGTTATAAATGTATGATCAATTATCACATAAGTAAGAAATTCAAAAAGCAATCATGAATATGACACACGTAGAAAAAATTACACTTAATTCCCTTCATGACAAAATCTATAGGACAAAGATCAAATGAGTTCTTAGCGCCCAAACTCTACAACAGCATCCCCGATGAACTTAAAACATGTCAAATAAAACATTTAAAAAAGTCTAAAAAATTTGTGCTGACCTGCCCTAGGGCATACGTTCATGGTTTGATAGAAACGAAAATATAATTAAATAAAGTTACATTTCATAAGGTATAAGGATAGGTAAGTATTTTGTTTCCATATCGCATCTCCCGTGCAACCAATCTCCAGATGAAATTGATCCAAATTCAAATATTCTAAAAGTCAATGTTGAATATATCTACTGTTTCTTGCTTCAATTTTAAATTTTGTATTGTGTTCTTTTATAAATTATTCAGTTATTACAGTATATATGTGTGTATTTTTTATATTTTTATATATTTTATATTTATATTCTTAATTGCTACACTGTCTCGGAACAAGTATTTTACTTACCGAGTATATTTACTCATCATATCATTTATTTTAGTATTTTAGTATTTAGTATTTGTTACCCATTCTCCATTTCATTAATGCCTGTCGTGTGATATTCAATAGGACGTTCTAGTGGAGTTTTCATTATTTTTATCTTATACTACTTCTATTATAACTTATTGTATTGCTTATATTATTATGTGAGTGAATAAATTTATTATTATATATATTATTATTATTGTCACCGAAATTATGTACACCTGCCAAATTTCAAATCATTAGGATGTCTGGAAGTGTGTCAAAATTGCGTCCGAAGGAGTCGGTTACAAACAAACAAACATACAAGTGGAGCTAATATTAAGCGTGTAATTTCCTACTTTTCAGTGTGGTTTATTTATTTTTATTATTTATTATTATTATTTTTATTATTTATTTGCGAATTAAGAAATGGAATAATCTTATCAAATTAGGTAATCCTAATCTCCGACCCCAAAAACCCCCACATACCAATTTTGAATAGAATCAGACCATAATCACAAAACTTGGCCGCCATTTCAAAGCCGCCATCTTGAATTAATCTTATCAAATTAGGTAATCATAATATTCGACCCTAAAAAGCCCCACATACCAATTTTGAATAGAATCAGACCATAATCACAAAACTCGTTTACCATTTTGGAGCTGCCATCTTGAATTTCTCGATTTTGACAAGAGAATCATAATCTCCTACCACGAAAACCCCAGACACCAATTTTGAACCAAATCGGACCACAATCACAAAACTCGTACGCCATATTGGAGCCGCCATTTTGTTTTTTTTCTACACAAAAATTTCTCAATGCATTGTCACCGGAATTATGTACACTTGCCAAATTTCAAATCATTAGGATGTCTGGAAGTGGGTCAAAATTGCGTCCGAAGGAATCGGTTACAAACAAACAAACAAACATACTAATAATAATAATAAGCTAATATAAAGCGTGTAAAAAGATATTTCCTCTGAAAATAACCAGGGATCACAATGAACAAAAATCGCCTGATTGTTGGTTCAATGAAGAATTAGTTAACAAACGCCGGACACTCTCTAGCGTGAAACTGATTCATAATGTCAAGTGACCTGTGATGCATACACTTTCTTACGTAAGGTTACAGGAATACCATCATCGAAACAAAAAGGTTAGTGTATGAAACTTCTTTGAAAAATTCCTCGAACATCAGCAGGAACTCCTGGAGATTAATCAACTTCGAGTGTTACAGAAATCCATGGAAAAAAAAGCAGTCCACCATCACGGAATCTGAATTCAATGATTATTTCAGCAATATTGCTAAAAAATTGATCTCGTCTCTACCTGATACGAATCACGAACTTACGGAATACTTGAGAAATCTCAGATCACCTGTAAATTCTTTCTCTTTTTTCTCTGTAACTCCCGAAGAAGTGATGGACACAATTGAATCTTTGAAGGATTCAAGTTGTCCGGATCTCTATGAACTGATATTACTGCTTCTCCACTTTCAATTTAAATTAATGATTGCTGATTTCTAGGAGTTCATCCAGATGCACTGAAGATCTCAGTTGTATTGCTATTGCTGAAAAAAGGGGATCCCCACCTAGCAGAAAATTTTCGCCCCATTTCCATAATTCCAGTTATCGCGAAAATCATAGATGCGCTAGTCAAAACAAGGTTGATATCCTACCTGGTAACAAACTCCTTGCTGTGTCCTGAGCAATTTGGCTTTAGAAAAAATAAATCAACTACGAGAGCAATTCTGAGCGTTATTTCGAATGTAGTTGATGGACTCGAGAAGGGGGAGCATTCTTTTTTAACGCTTTGTGATCTGACTAAAGCTTCTGATTGTGTATCCCATAATATAATTACTTGAGAAACTTTTCCGATACATAACACCAATTTTAGTAAGTGTTTTTATACTAGAAATAATGTAAGGCACTGTTCTCCATTTTAGTAACCACTTGTCCTCTAGGACACAATCCAGCCATGACTTATATGCATGGACTTTTTTAACAACTTTTCCTCCAATTTGAAATTTATCCCCACTACTTGGAATAATTTTTCCTTGGAACTATCTTTTCAAAAAATGAAGTGAACCGCCTCTCCCAGATGAAATATCCCATCTTAAACTCAGTATAACCTTTACCAACTATATTTTCGAATGAAACTCTCCGATAAAGTTGATACATTCAATGAAACATAATTGTGGTACGAAACAATGATAAATAAACACCTCTTTATGAAACATCGAACGAAACTATCGTCCAACCAAAGACAAAACCTGACTGAATTGCCAAAAGTCGAAATCAATATAAAACCAGATCCATATTGTGTAAAAAAATTGTACTTCCCCAGTAAAAGCTCATATCTTCTCTACCTATCTTCACATGATGTTCACCCTAGAACACATGAAACTCCTCTATTTTGACCAAAAGCCAACCGATCTACATAAAATGGAATGTTCCGATCCCACTGAAAATTCGGAAGCCTCGTTTTGTTTCAAGCGCTATAAAATCTTCGTTTCTTATCCCTCATTTCAACGCATGCAGAAGTGTCAGAGATCACCCCTCTAAATCTACATGAATCCTTTTTTGTGTCTGTTGTAGCCTCCCTTCTTTCTACAAATTCCAATTAGCTTCCCCATTTCCCTCGTTCCATTTATCCTTAGGCACTCGACATAAATTTTGTGACGTTACACACACAGCCTCCCGCATCGGCTAATAAAACAAAATTTCAACTTTTATCTCGACAATTAACAATTTGTCGCGGGTGACCATTTCAGTGGCCCCTCATGCCCGCGGCTTTATCCGCGTTCGTGAGAGTGACTTTTTGAATCGACTATTTAGAACGGTTCTAAATTCTCACGTCGGGTAATACTTCTAATAACAAATATTCGATGGCGGGGCTAGGTGATGAAGCCACCTAGCCTCGCGCAGGGCGCGAGCAACTCAAAAAAAGTCAATCCTGTAGGTGGACTTCAATTCTGTCTTCTTGGCGTCCTGCCGAATCGACAGAATTCACTTGACGGTGAACTGTCAAATGTTCCCAGACGATAATATTCTTACGTTTGTTTGAAGGTTGTAGACGATGTGGTAACTTGATTACTATCGTTCCGGACGTCCATCGTCTCAATGGACTCAAAAGGTCTTCACGACGTTTCGAATGCTTGTATCTGCAATCGTCTTCAGGTGAATACTGACAAGTTTAGGTGCTACTTACCAATGTATATGACTGTCGGTGCAATGATGCGTGTAATTCCGCCATGTGCAGTGGTGCGTCTAATTTCGCGCGGTGTGGTGGTGCGTGAAGTTTCGTGCCTCTGCAGCCCGCCAGAAAGAGCAATCAGTGGTTTCCATACGTTCTTGATCTCAACGCTTGGTTGACTAAAGGCGTTATTGGCTTCGATGTAGGCGGCCTCTTTGAACTTTCGTTTGAACCAATGCTCCTCTCTATGTAGAACACTTGCGTCGTCCCATAGAATTCGATGGTGCTCATTCCAGGCGTGTTCAGCGATTCCCGATTTTGATGTTTCTCCACGTTGAGTCCATTTCTTGTGCTCATCCAATCTTACCGATAACGGTCTCTTTGTCTCCCCAATGTAGGAATCTCCGCATTCACATGGAACTTCATAAATGCAATTCTTACTGATCTAATTTTTGTTGTCAGGTTTGGTCTTGGTCAGGAAACTCCGTAATGTACCGCCGGATTGGAAGCAGCTCCTGATGTTGAACTTGTTTCCGATCCTTCTGATCTTCTCGGAGACACCTCTGATGTACGGAATATGACTGTGCTTTGTTGTTGCTCTCCAGATGTCTCCGTTCTCCGGAGTTGTTTCAATACTTCTTCTAAGAGTTTCTTGGGATATCCATTCCGGTGGAGGTCCTCTCTGATGTGGTTTAATTCAGCATCTAGTGACTCCACGTCGTTGCATATGTGCGTCGCTCTCTTTACCAACGTTCTCACGATCCCTCTCTTCGTCGAACTCGGATGGTTGGAGCTGAAACTGAATTACTGCCCCGTACGTGTCTTCTTTCTGTAGACGGAGGTTCGGATTTCATTGCCTATTCTCCCAACGTTCACATCGAGGAAGGGTAAGGCACTGTTGGTTTCCATTTCCATCGTGAATTTGATCGAATCCCTGATTCTGTTAATTCTTGAGAAGAAATCCTGGAGATGTTTGTCTCCGTGATTCCATATAATGGAGGTGTCATCCACGTACCTCAACCACAGCTTTGGTTTGTATTCTGCCTCCCGTATAGCCAATTCTTCGAACCACTCCATGTATATGTTGGCGATGATTGGAGAAAGGGAAGATCCCATCGGGAGTCCGTCGACTTGAGAGAAGAATCGGCCCTTTTCCTGGAAATATAAGTTCTGTAGGCAGCACTGCAGTAATTCCAAAATTGCTTGGGTAGGAAGGTCAGTCCTCTCGTGCAGCTGGTCATCCTCTTCGAGTTTCCTTTTGATGATACTGAGACATTTCTCTATAGGGACATTGGTGTAAAGGCTCTCCACGTCGAAGCTGATGAAACGATCTTCTGGTCCAAGTTCAACATATGTGATGGTGTCAACGAAGTGCTTGGAATTATTGACGTATGAACTGCTAATTCCTTGTAAGGGTCGTAGTATCGGTAGGAGGTATTTCGATAACTTGTAGGTTGGTGAGTTCCGTGAGCTGGTGATCGGTCTCAGTGGCATGTCTGGTTTGTGGATTTTCGGAAGTAGTAATCGATAATATTCTAAGCCCCAATCTTGAACTGGCAACGACTTGAATAGAATAGAATATCCTTTCATGTTAAAATATATGCCCCGCTCTGAGAAGCTACCAAAGTTTTATAAATACTGAAATTATGAAATATGACTATTTCATTAATTTCGTTCCCATAATTGAATTTCATTCTCTAAACCATAAAAACATTCCAACAGTCCATAGGACCAAACTAAAAATCAATAACACCATACAGAGTGTTACACATTCACTTCAATTACCAGTATAGATGATTATTAACAGACAGAAAAAAAGGAGGAGGTTCTTTAGTCGACGGGTATATTTTTTTATGGATGACCATGCAGAACTTTTCACGGAGTAATCCGATTTTACTGATTTTTGTTTGAATGGAAAGGGGAAAATTTCGGAATTTGTCTCATTTGGATTTGAAGAGAAAAATCCACTCTTAAGGTTAGAAAAATGGGGCATGATTGTTGGTTCACCCACTGAATTTTTACTTTTTAACCAAATCTACCACACGCAACATTGTACTGGGTTATCCGATTCAGATTATCATTTTTTCATAGTATAGTGTATGCTTAGAAGTTGGTCCCATTTGAATTAGAAAAAATAACACTACTAAGGGTAGAGATATAGGGGATGATTTATTGGTTCAACACATGTGAATAGATTCTGTTGAAACTTGGCACACATATGTAGTTTTGATGATACTACAACATAATGGACGCCCGGAGTTAATCTGATGATGGAGACGAAAGAAATTCGAGGGATCCTCTCAACGGTTCACAGCAACTACCTCGTGTTTGGGGTAATATGTACATTTTCAATCACATGTTCTGACTGACTCACTGATTGACTGATATACGATGAACGTCCTGACCAAACCGCTGGACCTGAGAACTAAAATTTTGACAATATATTTCTTTGATATTCCATCCCTTAAGGGGTGGAAAAGTGGGTGGAAAGGGGGGTGAAAGTGAAAGTACAGTTGGTTTTGAAAAGAGAGTCATGGAAATTAGTATTTGGGCTCTTCTTCACAAACAAAGATAAAACTGTTTCCGGGTTTTACAAATGGGGGTTGTATAGTTAGTTTTGAAATTAGGATCATGAAAAGTTGGTATTTGAAGGTCTTTGTTACAAATAAAAACAAACGTGTTTTGTTGTTTTTGCGAATGCAACCCCTAAACTGGGGTTGAATTGGGATTGGAAGATTGTATAGGAATTCCGTTAGTTTTCAAGTTGGGGTCATAAAAATTGATATTTGAAGTATTTGTTACAAATAGTAGGAATGTGTTTTTCAGTGTTTTTGGAAATGCAACCCCTGAAATGAAGAGTGAAAGTTTGTATGAGGGTTCCATTAGTTTTCAAGTCAGGGGCTAAAAATTGTATTTGAGGTTTTGTAGGGAAAAGGAATATATGTTCCAGTGTTTTTATAAATGCAACCCGGTGAAAGGGGGGTGAATGTTCGTGCGAGGGTTCCGTAAGTTTTGAAGTGAGAGGCGTAAAAATTGGCAATTGAGGTCCTTGTCACAAGAAAATAAAATATGATTTTAAGTGGATGAATTTGTGATGGTCGTCACAAAAAATACAAATATCAACGTGGACAAAGTCGCTGGTACCAGTTAATAGTCGATACGATCACTTTGGTTTCTCGAAGATATTTAGGGGTCTAAACGTTGTTCGAAAATTTGACTGTTCAAATTTTTCTTCCATACCGAGACAAAATTCCGTTTATCTTTTTTTCCCTGCTCCAAAGTGAAAAAAGTGATTTTTGCTGGGGCACCGGTGCAAATCAAGTAGGTTGCAATTAGTAGATTTTAGCCACTTAAAATTAAAAGATAAAAATATTTTAGGAAAAACTCAAACTGACGACAAAATAAACGGAAAAGCAAAAAATAAAATGAACCTTTTGGTCTTAATAACTAAGCTCCTGAACTAATTTTGAGTCGGCGCAAAACAAGCAATCAACGAAGATCATTAAATTTTTTTAAAGAAATGATCAAAACAAAATAACATGAAAATGCGACGTGAAATCTCATGCAATAAACAAGAACATTCCAAAAATGCGCTTTCTGCACGACGACTCGCAACGACGTATGCCCTCACATGTGTACCTGTTCGGATAGCTGCCTCGCTGATATTGACTTGAGAATATATATATACAAAATTCATCTGCTATGGATAAAAAACAGAAAAAAGTCCCTAAAATTCCTGAGCTTCAGAATATCGTTCGAAATATAGTGATTTACTAGTTTGATTTGATTGTCTGTAGAGAACTTTTCATTTTTTGTCTACAATGAAACAAGTACATGTGGTATGGACTGTGGTTTTGATGATCGTTTTTTCCTTGTCTTACTTTGTACATCTTTTTCTGAAAATGTACCAACTCAATTATAGTGAAACCTCTCATGCTTACTCTGGTTTTCCATGTCAATATGCAAAAAAATTATCCTCCATGAGTGTAACCGAATCATTGAATGTTAGCATCGATATATTTTCAAGTAAACGCCCTCATCAAATATTCGAAAGCAATAAACTGGAGTTATTTTTAGTGACTGAATTCGAAAATACTCTTTTCGCTCTTTTTTTTTTCCGCTGCTGTAATCTTCCGTAAGAGCTTCATCGAACCAATTTATGTCTTTTATGGAAAAGCTCATTTATTTCGTATCAAATTGGGATCTTGACATTGCATGTTACTCTTTGAATTCGAGGCTTTTCCAATAAATATTTGATGTCACAAAAGAAGGAATTTTTTAAAGACTATTTTTAATGAGGGCAGGCTCAGAGGAGTATCGTTTACTTGTACTGATTATGAATCGAACAGAATGGAATGTTTGACAACAGAAAGCTGCATTTATTTTCCGAAAATAGAATCTCAGGAAAGAATATTTCTGAAAATCCAATGTTTGAGGAATAATTTTGGATCGAGAATATTGGGGTTGGGCGCTTTGAATATATAGCCAAGATTATTGTTTTCTACTGATAATTCGAAAATGTTGAAGATTTTTTATGCTAGGTGATGTACAAACTTTTACAATTATCACTCATTTACTCACAGGTTGGTGTTTGGAACTGAGATTTGACAATGAAATATAAAACTATCAACGCGTGCTAACCAACTAAATTCAATATTGGAGTTGTCAATCAACCGTATAAAAAATAATGAATATATGGAATTTATCAACTTTATGATGATATTAAATTTACTCTAGGGATATACAGTAAAGAAATTGTTTTAAATTCGATCAGCCAAAAACTAAGAACTGGTGATTATTGAAAGTTGAGAATATATGGTTTATATCAAACTGGCTATAAAATGTTTGTGAATATATTTTCAGATAAGTACCTAAAAAATTTCAAGAGATAATAATAATAATATAAGTTTATTCACTAAGAAACAAGAGTGTTTATATAATGAAGGTGGTTAAAGTAAATAAACATGGGGTACCACAGAAGCTTCAGTTCCGAAGGACTATCGCTTGTACGTAGTTTCGTGAGAATATAATGTAATGATGACAATGATAATAATAATATTGTAGTGTAAGTTATGACAAAAGTAATGTAGGGTAATAATAAATAATAAAAAATAAATGCAATATGTAAACGATTCATATACTAGTAGGGTAAATATATAATTAACAGTGGGGTTTTATGTTAAGACAAACGAAGTACAAAATAATAATAATGAAGTAGTGTAAGTTATGACAAAAGTAATGTAGCGTAATAAATAAATAATATAAATACACATAAACATGCAATATGTAAACGCATTCATATACTAATAGGGTAAATATATAATTAACAGTGGGGTTTTATGTTAAGACAAACGGGACATATAATAGATTTAAAGCAGATTTATATACACACACATATACATGTATATATACATATACATATATACACACATATACACGTACACCTATATATACACACATACATACACACACACACACACACACACATATACATATATATAAAATCATAGCATCAATTATGGAGCCATTCATACCGTTTTATGTTTGAGATCATTAGGGTAGTATGGAGTTGGTATTTTTTTTTTTTTTTTTGGTGTTGATATTTCTGGTTAACAAAATCGTGTATATTATTTCTCCCAATACTAGAAATCCAGTTAATAATTTTTTTTTTATATAAGTTTAAATTATTTATGCTTTTTGTCGAGCTAGGTATCATGCTGTAGAGTCTGGGTGCAAGATAGTCACAGTGACGTTGACCTATTGTTTTTTCACAACGTGGTAGTATTTGCGATCCATGTCTGGTGGTGTAGTTGTGGGTCACTTTTTCTGGAGTTTTTTTGTGTTTTTTGAGATTGGTGAGCATGGACACACAGAAAAGTTGTCTCACATCGTACATACCAGACAATACATATAATTGGTCATTGGGAAATGAGAGTGGCTTATCGAATATTATTCTCAGAATCCACCTCTGGAGAATGTTCAAGTTTTCAAGATGAGTATCATTTACATCCTATTATTCCATAAGTTAGCTGTGATTGTACGAATGCGTACAGTAAGATGTTTAGTGTCAAGATAGTCTTTTAGGTATTTGAGTCTTGAGAGCATGCCTCTTAGTTTTTTTATTATATTCTTTATTTGAAGGTTCCATTTGAGATGTCGGTCGACTATGATACCTAAATATTTTATCGAATCGGCTTCAGGAATATGTGATTGGGGACCAATGTTCAACGGTCCCAGATTAGGTAATCCACTCGAGTATGATGTGAATGGCAGATATTTTGTTTTTTCCAGATTGAGTGTGAGGGTATTATGTCTAAACCATTTTTCTATTATTTTAAAGTCGTCCTCCGCTAGCGATTTCAATGTATTCCATGATTTCGATTCATAGAATATAGCTGTGTCGTCAGCAAAGCTTAAGATCCTTCCTTTTATATTGAGATTCAATAAGCCATTGATATATAGTGTGAACAGGAGTGGACCTTGCGGCACCCCGTAAGTTACGAACATACTATTGCTCAGTTCACCTCCGATATCAACCCTCTGTTCACGATTCTCTAGGTAGCTTTTCAGTAGGTTATAGGTATTTCCTCTCAATCCATAATTATACAACTTATTTAGCAGTTTTTCATGGCACACGGTATCGAAAGCCTTAGCGAGGTCTACGAAAATACATAAGGCAGGTGTGCTTTTGTCCAATGACTTGTAGATGTAAGTTGTTAATTTGTGAATAGCATCGTCGGTCGACTTTCCCTCTCTGAAGCCATATTGAAAGTTGGAAAGTATTTTATATTTGTTACAGAAGTTCTGGATTCTGATTTTTATTATTTTTTCTATAATTTTTGAAATGTTTGATATGAGTGAGATAGGTCTATAGTTCACCATTTCTAGTTTATCTCCATTTTTGTGAAGTGGCTTGACTATTCCAACTTTGAGGTTTCTAGGATAGTAGCCTCTATCAAAGCAGCAATTGATTAAATGGGTTAGCGGACCTCTTATCTCGTTCGATAATTTTTTCAGAGTTTCTGAACGTATATTATCATAGCCTGGAGCTTTTTTAGTTTTAGTTCCATGATGGTTTTGAACCTCTTCGAAGTTTGTAGGATAAAGATACATCGAGTTTTCCTGTCGTTTTTCATATTCCCTATATTCATCGGGGGCTTGTATTTTATCTGCGAATTTCTTTCCTAAGGTACTATAGTACTGATTAAAACTATTGGAGATGTTTTTTTTGTCTTCTATGAGTGTACCATCGGTTGAGTTGATTTAATTGGTTTCAGATTTGGTTTCTGATTACAAATTTCCCTTTGGTTTTTTTTTGGACCGATTACAAATTTCGTCAACACATGCCCATAGAGCTTTGGATTGGTTAGCGTTACTGTTTACCAATTCAGTATTGCAGGAGTGATATTCATTCCTTTTAGTTATATTGTTTGGGTCTCTCAATAGGTTTTTATACATGAGTTCTTTTTTATTTATAGAAATCAGTATTGCAGGAGTTACCCATTTCTTTCGGTTGATATCTTGTTTCTTCAGTTTAACGTTTTTTGTGTTTTTGTCAATCGATGATTTGATTTTTTGTATGAAACAATCGCTCATTTCATCTTTATCCTGTAAGTCATAGAAGTCATTCCAGCAATCATTTTTCAGTTCTGATTTCAGAGTTGGGTAATTTATATATTGTTTATAATTATTTTTTCCAGAAGAATTATTTTATAATTTTTGACCTATGTTTATAGTCAAGGCTATAGGATAGTGGTCTGTAATATTATACTGGAAAATAAAAGATTTCATTTCAATAGGTGATACTGTTTTTACAAAAAAGTGATCTAGGCATGTTTGGCTTTGTGGTCGGGTACAATCGTTTATATAAGAAGAAAATCCATAAGTATTCAGTGTATTTTTGTATTCCTCAACAAAGTCTGAATCTGAGAGTAAATCAATATTGATGTCTCCAGTAATAATGTGAATATCATTTGTTTTTATTGACTGTATATAGTTTAGAAGGTTAGTATTGAATTTTTTAGGGGCAAGTTTTAGGTGATCTGTATATTGATGCAATCGCAAGTTTTTTGCCATTTACTTCTGCATTTAATTCTAATATTCCAATTTCCCCTAAATTTTTTATGTTGTGCGAGTAGTTGATGGAATTTTTTACATAGATTATCACACCATCGTTTTTGTTAAATGCACCTTCATTGTATAAGGTTGTATATCCATTGAGTTTCAAGGAATTTAGGTCATGTACGATAAACGTCTCAGAAAGTACTATGATCTCGAATTCATCTGGAAACTTATTCAGAAATATAGTCAATTCATCATGATTCTTTACTATGCTCCTAATATTCAGTTGTAAAATTTTGAATTTCAGTGGTGAATGTGACATAAAATCATTTACGTTAGAGATTGATTTTGCTGCTATTGGTTCGTTAGTGTACTCCCTTATGAATGGGTCCATAATGATATTATTCAATTTGTTCAATTACAGAGTGTGTGTAAATATAATAAATATTGATATAAAAATATTACTGAAATTACAAAATAACAGATAGGGGTATATTATATTCTAGATAGGTTCTATTTTTGTGAGTTTTTCCGCGATCTGGTGATTTTTTCCGGGAATAAATTGAAAGGTTTTTTTGACTTATCTGCGTTTTTGGTCTCGGGAGTGTTTTCTGCCTGTTTGCTTGCTTGAGCCTGTTGTATGTTCTTCTGGTGTTGGATATATTTGTTCTCTTCAATTTTTTTAATATTGCCTCTAGGGTTCAGATCGTTTGGAGGTGTCGGGGTCGCTGGGTTGCTATTTGCTCTTTTGTTTTCTTGGTTATCCAATTCGATCAGGTCTTCTATGGAGAATTCTTTTTTCTCTAAAACAAGTTTGTTACCCTTTATGTAACAATCTTTGTTTTTTTGTCTCTCCTGAAATAGAAATTTTCTTAGGGTTTGGTATTCTTGGCGCTGTTGATTTGTGAGATCGTGGGATATCGCTATGCTGCTTCCTTTCAATTTCCTACAGTTTTCTAAAATTTCTTTCTTCTTCAGATATGAAACAAATTCAATCTTCACTGGTCTATTGTCGCTTTTTCCAAGACAATAAAAGTTATTTACATCAGTTTTGTTGATATTTACATTCAGCATAGTATTGAGTTCGGAACATATAAAGTCTAGAGTTATTATTTCGTTAGGCATAGTCCAACCAAAAACAACGATATATTTTGTTTTCCTCTTTTTTCAAGTTCCTCGAACTTCCTTTTCAGTGATAGATTCTCTTCTTCAAGGTATTTTATTCTGAATTTCAGGTCTTCTACTTTCAGTAAGATGTTGGCTTCACTCGCTTCGATACTATTTTTTAGTTCCACTTTGCTGTTTCTAATCTCAACCAGTATTTGTTCTACTGATATACCATCCATTATTATTAGAAGTGTTATTGTACCTAGATTTTATTTCGTTACTTCTTCTAAAAAGGGTATGTTGATGAAACCATAAAAAAGCGTGTGTGGTCGGGGGGCCCCCGTCCGGAACGAAGGTCCTTACTCCAAATGTAATTAGACATGGAGATTATCATCACGTAAGGAAAAAGCATGTGCAAATATATTATCCACTCTGCTCCGAAATCTTACATGCGCTAGAGAAATATTCAATTCCACGAATAATTTCAAAGACCAAACGAAGCTGCCCTAAAACGAGGGACTACCAAGCCAGAGGTCCGGGGTTCAATCCTCAAAATGAGCATATTTTTGGAAGGTAGGTGTTGACTGGTAGAAATCGTCACGTAAGAAAGAAGTGTTTTGCCCCCTCCATGCGACTTTCTCCCTATCTCTCTCTCTCTCTCTCTCTCTCTCTGCCTCTTTCTATTATATACGAGTCTGTGTGACAAGCATCCAGGCTCTTGCTCATACGATTCCGCAGGTGTACGAAACCACCCGAACTGCTGTCCTGCTTGCGGAAATTCAAAATGATACATGAGCGGTGGGATATATATGCGAATACAAGTCGGTTATTATCGTTGAGTGGTAATACGTGAAAGATCATTTTGTCATTTTTTGTATTTCTATATAACGTGTGTTTAGATGATTATATCCTATTTTGGGCATACATTCTCATGTTTTTTTTATGCCGAAGTTGCATTCATGGTTCATATTGAATATGTGGCACGTTAATTTGATATAATTTGAATAGTTTTACGTATCAGGAATAAAATACTTCTTACTGCGGCGGAGGAGTTTGGAAAAAGGATATATAGGTATATAGTCCAAGATCCCACAGCCAACAAACCTACGTCATTTTATCAAAGCTACAATGAAGTATGCTAATATTCTCACACTCAATATATTGAGAAAGTAGTCCGGTTAATATAGACATTTGAAATAACAAAAATTCTCGGAGAGCCAAATATTGGTGGAGAGCTGGGGTTCACCATAACAAATGAAGTTTTGAGAATCCCCATCGATCCTATGTGTACTACAAAAGTTATTCGGGGTCAAAGGTCAAAATTTCAGGTTTTTTGGATTTTTCTCGAAAACGATGAGTTTTATAGAAAAAAATTTCGAACCAAAAATGAAGATATTAAAATTTTCCACAGAAATGGTTCCATAAATTTTTTTTCTAAGAGTTACCATTCCTGAGATATCGCGATTCTAAAAGTCACATCTACTTGATATGCACACATTTCCACGCCACCTGTGAGGTAGTGTACTCGGCGCGTTTTTTTTTACCGTGGTTCCCCCTGTAGGCCCACTCCACCAACTGTCATGACAATTTTAGGATAATTCAAGGGAACAATACCCGTCAAGTTCTAGGTAGTACCTTATTATTGATATTGATTATTGATATTGCTATTGATTATTGGGTTAACTATTGTTTTGATTTCTTTAGATATTTTAATCAGATTCATACTCTTGAAAGTCTACTTCAACAGTCATGTCTTCCTCGATTTCTTCTTCTTCCTCTTGCTGGATGTTCATAAATTGTTCAAATGTGGCTGAGTCATTGGTCTCTTCATTAAAATCACAGGAATCTTCCTCTATTGTACTCAACTGGACATTTAAGCAAGACTGACCTTGGCAATTGGTACACGCTGGAGGACACAGCAACCCGACTATTTCACAGCCACATTTGACACTACAACCTTTTTTGCAATTGCAAGAAATAGTGTTGAGGAGTTTTTCTGGAGCAGGTGGGAGTAGAGTTTGAATGGGTTCCAGAGTATTATCTATCAATTTCCAACCCCAGTCTTCTGGGTTCAGTTGATTGCCTAGCCATGTTTGAACTTGATAGTATACTCGATACAAGTGTTGAATAGCAGATGCCGATGTTGGAGGAAGACATGATAGTTGTACTTGTTTCTTGTTTCGCGTATTTTTTACAAAAGTCAAGTATCGGTATTTATCAATGCAAGTAATTTTTTTTGGAGCTCCATAAACCGCAAGAAGGAAGCGAATTCCTTCCGTAATTATTGTTAACAGCAGTCATGATGCAGTGGCTAATATTCGTACAAACTAACTTTAGATGATCTAAATTATGACGCTTGTTTTTCAAAATGACTTGTTCCAAAAAATAAGACACTTGAACTGAACCTTCAGCGCTAGAAGAAACAGGTATATGAACGAGACCTGCGGACAATAGAATAGCCAGATGTTTTTCAAGGCCACGTGGGTAGAGGGGATTCAGTTAGGGACTGACTATCTTTTGAATAAATGTTTTCAGAGTAGTATAATATATACGAGAGAGACACAAAAAGGTTTTTATACTTGTTTTAAGTGCCTGATTATGTATATACGTGGCTTATATGTGCATATCATGTATAATGTGACTCTTAGAATCGCGATATCTCAGGAATGATGACTCTGAGGAAAAAAAATAATCGAGTCCATTTTTGTAGAGAATTTTAAGATCTACAACTTTAGTCTGAAGTTTTTTTTCTATAAAACATACCGTTTTCGAGAAAAATCCAAAAAACCTCAAACTTTGACCTTTGACCCCGAATAACTTTTGTAGCACATGGGAAGTTTCAAAAACTTCATTTGTGATGGTGAACCCCAGCTCTCCACCAATATTTGGCTCTCCGGGAACTTTTGTTATTTGACCACTATTTTTATGTCTAAATTGACCGGGTTATAGCCACTCGATATATTGAAACAGCCGAGCACTCTGAGGCGCCAGATATAAAAGATTTGAGCTCTGGATCTCAAAAGGAAGCGTGGTTTCGGTAGTTATCCTACCGCTCATGTATCAATTTAAATTTCCCGCCGGCAGAACAGCAGTTCGGATGCTCTCGTATACCTTCGGAATCGTATAAGCAAAGGCTAGACGCTCGTCCCACAGACTCGTATATAATAAAAAGAAACAGAGGGAGAGAGGAAGTCGCATGGAGGGAGCATAACGCTTTTTTCTTTCGTGATGATTTCTACCAGTCAACACATACCGCAAGCCGCCTACAGAAACTTCGTTCCAATAAAGGTGAACAAAAATTTAAGATGAATGGAATGTAAATATATTGTGATTCTCAATTCTCAATTGATTGAAAAGGAAGTTTCAATCAATTAACTGAAATATTGACCCCTTTTCGTCCAACGAGACCCTTGACAATGGAAAAATGAATTCAAGTGAGATAGAATACAAACATTCAGATTTAATCAATTCACTAACATGTGTTTTCCATACTCACCTGAATCATTTTCAGCCTTGACTACAAGGTACTGCATTGCACAAAAAAAAATCGGCTTTGCTAGCAGGCCTAAGGTTCAGTCTTGAACAATAATATAATCAAGTCCTTCAGTAGTTCATTCAGGATCGACTGAACCTATGGGAAAAAACGCGCAGTCAATTTCTCAAAAACTCAAAATTCCCTATTTCACCGAAACTCGTGAAATAATAAAACTTGTCACGCAATTGGTAGCAATTCATGATATATGTGAAAGTAGACATTCACTCGAACATAATCTGATTGGGAAGATGATAATTGATGTTGAAAAGGGAAACATTCTCAATTTAATATTGATAAATAGATTTTTTTGTGAATTGAAAAATCCACGATAAAAATGAAGTTATATTCTGTGCATATCTAACAGAAAACAACTACTTCTCCGGCTGAAGCCACGCTGGACATTGAACTACATCTGATAGATATTCTGAAAAGACCCTAACTCAAAAGAAAAAATCAGAAATTGAAAATTCGCATTTTTAATCAGATAGTTATTTGATTTTCTATTCCAGTCTCAATTAAGAACTCATGAAGGTGAATGAGACAAAGAAAATTGTTTTACAAAAAAGAGTACTCACCAGAAATCATTGACGCAAGAGAGACATCGCATTCACTAGGTCTCCAATACATTTTTGTCGACGAAAATCTATTTCACGCTTCAGAATATCTATCAGATGTAGTTCAATGTCCAGCGTGGCTTTAGCCAAGGAAGTAGTTGTTTTCTGTTAGATATTCACAAAAAATTACTTCATTTTTAGCGTGGATTTTTCAATTCACAAAAAAATCTTTCTATCAATATTAAATTGAGAATGTTTCCCTTTTCAACATGAATACCCCACTAGAGGTTATCTTGACGATGGAAGATAGTGACTAAAGTTTTTCTTCCAGTCGCAGATGAAAAAAAATTGTGCAAGAACACGTGTTCCCCACTCGCAACAAGTGTTCCTCAAAAAAATGAAAAGAACTCATTTTGTCTGAATTATTCTCACGTACCTGTTTCACACCAAATCACTGCTTTTAATTTTGTGGAGAAAGAGAGGTTATGGAAAATTGATTCAATTTAATCTTATACAAACTTAAAAATTATTTAGAAGACAAAAAGAGCGGAAACGAATGGATAATAATGGATAACATGATTACCTGTATTTTCAGCCTGAGCTTTTGACTGTCGACAATATTTTTTCAAGCTTTTATTTAGCTTCACCTGTCCCGGTGTCTGTCTGTCTATAATGAAATCTTGCAAAGTTAAATTTGACCCAATTCAAGTTGCCCCATCAACATGAAATTTGGCAGGTGTTCAAAATGGGGCTCTAAGATGGCGGACGATTCGACTCAAAATTGGTATGTGGGGGTTTTTGGGGTCGAAGATTATGAATTTTTTGTCAAAATTCATGAAATCAAAATGGCGGCTCCAAGATGGCGGATGATCTCTGTGATTATGGTCCGATTCTATTCAAAATTGGTATCTGGAGGTTTTCGGGGTCGAAAATTATGGATTCTTTGTCAAAATTCATGAATTTAAGATGCCGGACGAATTTTGTAATCATGGACCGTTTCTATTCAGAATTGGTATGTCAGGGGTGAGTGCCTGTGTTACTAGATGATATCTTTACTCAATCAAAATCTTCCGTGAGTAAGTTTTTTCCCTGTAACTCCCGAAGGAGTGATAAACACAATTGAATCTTTGAGGGATTCAAATTGTCTGGATTTCTATGAACTGAACAGCGCGGTGATTAAAGCTATAGCCGATATTATTGCTTCTCCACTTTCAATTTCAATTATTGATTGCTTATCTCTAGGAGTTTATCCAGATGCACTGGAGATTTCAGTTTTTTTGCCATTGCTAAAAAATGGGGATCCCCATCTAGCAGAAAATTTTCGCCCCATTTCCATAATTCCAGTTATTGCGAAAATCATAGAGGCGCTAGTCAAAACGAGGTTGATATCCTACCTGGAAACAAACTCCTTGCTGTGTCCTGAGCAGTTTGGCTTTAGAAAAAATAAATCAACTACGAGAGCTATTCTGAGCGTTATTTCGAATGTAGTTGATGTACTCGAGAAGGGGGAGCATTCTTTCTCAACGCTTTGTGATCTGACTAAAGCTTTTGATTGTGTATCCCATGATATATTACTTCAGAAACTTTTTTGTTATGGAATTCGTGGACTTCCATTGGAATTTTTCAGGTCTTATTTGCAAGGGCGATCTCAGTGTGTTTCGGTTGAAGGCGCCAAATCAGCATTAATGCAAATCGTCCATGGGGTTCCACAAGGCTCTGTTTTGAGACCAACCCTATTTATTTTGTATATCAATGATTCGTATTATCATATATTACCGGAAAAATGCATTCTGTTTGCTGACGACACCACACTGATAGATCGTAATAGTAAATCAGAGGAACTGATTGACTCTTCCAAACTCACCTTGCAAATGACAAATGAGTGGTTCTGTTCAAATAAGCTTATGCTCAATTCTGCTAAAAATCAGAATCTTATTATATCTTCTAACTCCTCACTAATAGGTGGGGAAAGTGTCAAGTTACTTGGTATATCCATTGATGACAAACTCAACTGGATGTGCCACGTGGAAAATATGTCGAAAAAATTATCAAGCGTCACGTTCTTGATTCGCAGATTGAAAAACCTTGTTGGTGCAGATACTCTAAGAGCTATTTTGGACTCTTTCACAGTCATATGACTTATGGAATTGTCTTGTGGGGTAATTTGTCCCATTCAAACAAAATATTTGTTTTACAAAAAAGGGTTAGTCGAATAATATCAGGGGCGGGCTGCAGAGATCACTTCCATGCTCTATTTATTCATCACCAGATCATGCCTCTTCCTACTGCTTCCATATATTCCACTCTGCTTGGAATACATAAAAAAAGATCAGATTTTACTCTTTCAGCGGACACGCATCAGCACCAAACAAGGTCATGAAACCTCTTGAGAACACCAAGATATAGACTCTCTGTATCACAGAAAAATTCATTGAATATAAACCTTTATGATAATTACCTTCGGAAATAAGAAATATGATTTTTTATAATTTTAAGAGATCAATGAAATCTTGTCTACTGATGAACTCTTTTTACTCCGTAAAGGACTTTTTGAACTATAATTTTAACGTGGATGATCTAGGCTTTTAATGTGTTTGTCAATTCAACTTTTATACCCCTTTTTGTATCATTTACAATGACTGAGTTCTGAGTTAACCTTATTCTATTCCTGTGTTGTAATGTGATGTGTAACCGTAGGAAATTTAGTCTTACTGTTTTAACTTGTAACTTTTAACTTTAAATTTTTATTTTTTTCCCAAGGACCTGCTACAAATGTATTCATATATATGGACGTTGTTGATGAATCTCTCTCGCTCTCTCTCTCTCTATCTGTCGAAAAATCAAATAAAGATGGTTGAAAGCTGGAAGATTCAAAAATCAGTTCTTGGCTTCTAATTCAGCATGGCTAGAAACCCATATCAACTTACCTGTTGCTGTGATAAATTTTTTTGTCCAATTTCTGAACCAGGTAGGCCTGGAAAAGTATTCAAAACCTGTTGTTCCAAGGCTCAAAAAAAATCAAGTGAGATTATGAATTCAGTCGAAGATTATTGATTTTTTGACAGAATTCATAAATTGAAGATGGCAGCTCCAGGATGGCGGACGAGTTAAACTTTAGATGGTCTCCTCATTGAAGAACTCACAGGAAAAAGGCCTCATAACGACGATGCATTAACAAAAATGCATAGATTAAGGCGTACCTACTGAAAAGCACAAAATTGAATAATTGGTAAAAAACAAGCTTTTATTCAAATGCTCTAAAAATTAAAGAATATTTGCTTTGGAATAACCTACGTCGGACATCCAAAGTGATTATTTTTCACTTCTTAGGGCATTTGGATGAAAGCTTGTTTTTAAAAAGTTGTTTTCAATAATTATTCTATTCTTAGATAGGTAATAGAGATATCAGTTGAAAAAATTTATAAGTGAAGTTAGGCATAATAACCAAATACATACACTAGATGGAAACATAGTTCACTCGATTCTGATTACCCTGAAATTGCTTCAGAAATCTGTAAAAATATAGTTGAACATATATAGTGTATCAAACTAATTCAAATGTTTATTGGATAAGTTTCGCAATTAAAACTTTCTGTGATTGCATCCGGATGAAGCAATCTGAAACCCAAGGGGAGGTGTTCTAGGATCTGATGTGTCCCAGATGAATTGAAATTCTGACCAGAACTAATTTAAAAAAATGACCCCCATGGAACTGTGTTCAGCAATGAGGAATATTAGGCATATTCATCAGAGGAAGGTGATTTCATCTCACTGTAGGGTTATTCAAATCTAATTGCTATGTTCAAAGCATGACATTTTGTATGGCATTAGGAAGAATGTATCAAAAGTTATTTCGGGAATATTGAAATTTCCAGACAGGTATAAGCTTTTCACCCTAAGGACCTAGGCCGATGACAATATCTGATTATTCTTTAATGTCACTGATGTTGAGATCCGGCTATAGGAGGTCACTTTCGGTTGTCGGTTTGCCAGTAGCTGTAACTCCCGTATCATTTTCACCGAAAGGAAACAAATATCAGGCTTAGCTAGAACCTTCCAGAAAACCTAGGCATACTATTTTTATTATGTTCAATTGTTTAGGTATCTTGTATATGTTATCGACGAGAAAGATCAGTCGTCGTCAACCATAAAGTATCATTCAGGGATACCGTTCCGTTTTAACAAAGTGGCTATAGTTTTGCACCTGTCGAATGGCATTCCTAATTCTTATTTTTAGATAGTCCAAAGAATAGCACGGCGTAGAATACACCATATTTTCAACGTGACCCCATAAAGAGAAGTCACACGGTGTTAGATCGAGTACTATATGACTAGAGTACTCGATTTTCTAATCCACTGTGAATATTTTCTATCCAAGAAAATTTTTACCGGGACAACATTGTGTGGCGGTTCCCCATGCTGTTGCCAAATTGAATATCTTGATATGGCTGAAAGTAAATCGTCAATAAGTTCTTCGAATTCTGTTCCTCGAACATTTCAATAAACCTCACCAGTCAACAAACCAGAAAAAATCATAGGATCCAAATCACTTTCACCAATTAATCCGCACCAAACACGAACGGATAAGGATGTGAATCAGACCAATAGGATCTATTTTGGCGATGGCAACCTCTGCTAGTGTAAAAGTACGACTCATCCGTCCACAATATTTTATCCAGAAATGTGGCATCACTTTGAATGATTTCTTAAGATATCTGGAAAATTGCAGTCCGATTTCATTTTGCGCTGGTGTCAACTTTTGCACCCTTTTCAGCTTGTATGGGTGAAATTTGTATTTCTTAGCCACTACTTGGGCCGATCCAATATACACTAACAATTCTACAACTACATGTTTCAATGAATTTTGAGGATTAGCTCTAAGATGTGCTAGAATATTAATTTCTGTGGTACATCTCATTTTGTTTCTTGACCAACAAACTGTCAGGAAACAATATTCACATATGACATTTAATAATTCGAGCGAAGCTATGACAATTCTTGAAAACAAGATGATGAACGCGGGTATCTTGATGTTGAAACATTACAATTCTAATCATATTTATATAAATTTGCGCTAAACTAATGAAAAGAAGGGGCAAGTGTGGCACATTTTCGTAATCAGAAAAAATAAGTCTTTTTAAATATTCAATAATATATAGGGTGTACCATTTGAGAAAGAGTAAGTTATGTCAATAATTTTGTCATTTTACAGTTTATAAAAATTGTATAGCATGAAACTTCTTTATTCGAACTTTTAGCTCAAAATAGTATATTATGCAATGAGCACGAAATGATGCCCATTTTGCACGAGTATGAAATTTGCAGCACGAGCCGAAGGCAAGTGCTGCAATTCACACGAGTGCAAAATGCCATTTTGTTGCGAGTTGTATACTATACTTTTTCTATGACAACATATCGTTCACGTTTAATACATGCATACATTGCAAAAACTTTGGAAGAAATGAACTGATGATATTTCATTACTCCGAATTCGCCGCTAATGCGCTTTCTATCAGAATTAAAATATGAATATAAGAAATATGTAAATATTTTCTTTATTGCTATTTCTAATAGGTGCACAGAAATGGAAGCCTATAAATCTATGTATGTATCTAATTGAAGTTGAATGTGCAATTATTGAATATCATATTTGGAGAACTTGATTGCTGAATACTTAATACTTTTAGAAATTGATAATTTGTCGACAACTTACTTTTGTTGCCAAATATATTTCATCTGGAGCCTGTTCAATGGAATTATCGACGTCATTTGCTGTAAAGATCTTTGACTTTTTGGGTTTGTAGCCGTTAGACTGCCGCTTGAGGAATGCTTTCAGTTTCAAATATTTGGCAATATCTATATCATTATAGATACTAAGAGTCGTTCTCAGCATTGAGAAGTGTGACCACAAAGTGGAACTTTCAAATTTTTAGGCTAAGTCGCCAAAATAAGCCACTAAAACGTTCTCGGAAAACGATTTTGTCTTTTGATCTACCTTCCATTCCAAAAAAGGTTATAAGCGCGTTGATACATACTCTTCGACGTTTCCGGTAATGAATTCAGTGTTGTTACCTTCGCTGCTTCTATTATGTTCGGAGGTGTCAAATCTAAGTCAATATCACTATCAGTTTCCATTTTAATTAATAGTTTTTATAGAAAACAACTATGAAATTACTCGTTACCTACTAAAACTTTGACAGAAACGATCTGCTGACATTTCATCAATTTGTCGCTGGACGTCATAATTTGACAAGCCGTAGTCGTCGTGATTTCAGAGTGAACCTAGACCTAAAATATTCCATTTCGCATTCGTTGTTTAGCAACTTGCCTAGCAACCGATGCAACAATGAAATTCTGTACAAAATGTGCTTGTTTATGATTGAAGTTACGGTTATAAAATGAACATTTATCGAGGTTGTCGTAGAAAAAATAAATATTTAACAGCCTTTCGAAGGCGGGACAAATTGAAATGGAAGCACTGTACCATATTCCGTTCATGATTCAGATGAATAATGACATTTTTTGGGATATTTCAATATTGTTTTATCTTATTGATGAGGTTTCTGGATTTTAAGGCACAAAGAAACCAGAGCTCAATAGTTTTTCGTTCTTCTTGAACTATCATGATGCCTGAATCAGGCTTCGAACCCGTGACCTACTACAGCAGCTCACGCTGGGTGGACATATGGGAGAAAAACCAAAATACGTCGATGCCAGAAACATCCTCCATTGACATTCGATACTTATACAGGGTGTTAGTGAATAATGGTGTGATTCTGCATGAAGGAATAATGACAGTTTGCTCTATAACTTCCGTCCGCAAATGCCTCGTTTTTCGAGATACAGGGTGTTAACTTTTTTTTTTAACTGACTATTCATTTATTGCTCTGAAACCGGTCGATATGCAAATGAAATTTGGTGAGTTTTAAGAGGTAGTTATTGCGCATCTTTTGACATGCAATTAAGAATTTCATGTTCATCATTGACGCGCATACAAGTAATGCTCTCAATTTTTCAAAGAACAAAATGATTAGCCACTGAGATATTTCAAATTGACAATCATCTTTGAAATTCTCAAAGAACAGCAATTGTATCCGTTTCATATTCAACGTGTGCAAGCTCTAGTACCTAGAGACTTTTTTCCGCGACTAGTTTCTTGCCATTGGATTCTTCATCAAATCGTTCAAATTCCTAATTTTTAAAATGGCGTTTTGTTTACTGACGAGGCTAATTTCGGACGACAGTGTATAATAAATTTCCATGGCAATCACCTCTGGGCTGAGGAAAATTCACATGGAATATTTGAAGTTCATTTTCAGCATCAGTTCTCAGTGAATGTATGGCTTGGGGTACTTGATGATCATTTAATCGGTCCATATTTTCTCCCACAACGACTAACAGGCTACTCTTACCTGAATTTCCTACAGAGAAAGTTACCTGTTCTTCTTGAAAAAATTCCTCCACAGCTGAGACAACACTTCTGGTTCACGCATGATGGTGCACCAGTCCATTTCAGCATCATTGTACGTAATCTCTCAGATACAGTATATCAAAATCGTTGGAAAGGTAGGGGAGGTACGGAACATTGGCCTGCTCGATCTCCAGATTTAAATCCTCTTTTGAATCTGGGGTTTTCTCAAGTCATTAGTTCATTCCACTCCCGTCGAAAATGTTGAAGACCTTAGGAATCGAATTATAGCCGGCTGTGAGACAATAAGAAATACACCAGGAATATTTGCGCGAATACTACAATCAATGAGGCGAAGAGTTTAATCTTGTATCACGTCTGAGGAAATTCATTTTGAACATTTGTTGTAGCTCTGCGCCTATTCATCTATCAGTGTTATTTCCTGTTATTGTTCTGGTTTAACGTTATTGTATTAGATAGTTCTTGATAATGTATTGAAGAAATGAAAAATACTCGTTAAAATGTTTAATTTTTTTGCATAAAAACGGCGCCTCATACGAGGAAAAAAAATAGGTAGGTGAGATTTTTTGTCACGAATTGGAAGAGGAATTCAAAAAAGATTTTCAATTTGAAAAATCCCAGTGCGTACAATTTTTTTCTAAAAAAAAATTGGGATCATTACCCGTATTCACGCCAATAATGAACATAAAATTCTACGTAGCATGTCAAAAAATGCGCAGTGACTATTCCTTGAAACTCACTCAATTTCATTCGCATATCTCGACCGGTTTCAGAGCACTAAATAAATAGTCAGTTTTTAAGAAAAACTTCAACATCTCGGAAAATGAAGCATTTGCAGACAAAAGTTATATAGCAAACTGTCATTATTTTTTCATGCGGAATCATCCCCTGAAATTCGTCGCACTTATTCATCAACACCCTGTATAATCCTTCGAACACACTATGAGCTGCTAGGAGTATGCGCATGTACAAAGTGCGTAGATGGTGCTGAGTACTTTATGATTTTATCCAGCCGTAGTTATTCATCTTATCGGGACCTAGAGCAGCAAAGTTCTCAAACAAACCCTTAAGAGGTGTCTGAACTATTGTCACGGTGTTCGATATGCGCAGTAGGACGATTGTAGTCCTGTAGAGGACGCAAGTGCTTTGGTGTGTTGAGGGGCTGCAATTGTTCATCCCGTGGAAAATGCTATATATTTGTATTCGAAAGATGAATGTTTGAAAAAAATTATTGTTTTTCGAATATCCCCTCGTTCCAGTTATATTCTCATATTGAATACTTGTTAACTATGAAGCTGCAGCAGCTTCAAAACCGCTAAACCATCGGAATTGTTATACAATAGCGCAATAAAGCTGAATGACTTATGTAATCCATTTTCCTAGGTTAAATCGATTGATAGAAGAGAGACGACTATAGGAGCTTGAATTGTTTGGAACATGTGATACATTCAGAGATAAATGGCATTTATTGTAATGGCTGCATGTCACGCTCTCACAGAAAGGAGTTTTCTGGTATTTATCGAAGGCAATTTTTTTTTATTGAGCAGATATCGCACATCTGAATATTGGTAATGTTATAGCATTGCATAGTTTCGATATTTTTCTATTATTCTTTTGGTCTGTACAGTTTTTTCCCTATCCATTAGAAATCCGCGCCGTCAGTATTGTAGTTGGTTAAGCATGTAAGAGCGAGTTCGTGTTAAAACTGAAGTATTCAGTTGGAAAAGGGTGGTTTGGAAAGCAAATCAATAACTGGGGGCCACTCAACTTATGGAAATACTTAATATTTGCTGTTAGAGTCGAAAATGCAGGTTTAGATTGGAAGGTATAAAATGGGTTTCAACAACTTCTGGGACCCCCAATGTTCAAATCAGAGTTCGAAGTTTTTCTACACATTCAGTATCATAACTGATATGTGTAGACAGCACTCTTGAAGACCTGAAAAGTAGAAACATACTACACAATACAAGTTCCCCTATGCTATGTACATATATTATCATATTTTCATCTCACTTGCAATGTAGCAACTCAATGAGGCCTATTTGGAATTTGTATATAATTTTTCCCAATTCTTAGAAACAATGAGTAAAGTTTTTTTTTCTAAAATCACTGAATCTACCATTGAAAATCATGGAAATTCCATCAAAACCCATGTTTTCGTGAAAATAGTGCAAGGAACTCCAAACAAGACTTTCATTTTCACTATGGTTAGTTGAAAAACCATAACTTTACTCCTACGTCATCGACTCCATCCTATCGTGAATTCATTAATTCAATCACTCCAAGTGGTGTTGAATTTTAGTGGGAATAATACATAGGTATAAAAATCTATTCAAAAATACAAAAACGAAGTGTTAACTATAAAATAAATAATAGTTCATAATATGTCCTATAGCTTCAGATAGTATATCCACGCATTCTTTGATCATTTTTGTGGAAACCTCATCTGATCCTGTGCTTTTTTCATTTGCTAACAAGGCTATAACTGTTTTCACTTCATCCGTAGTGACTGGTTCAGAAAACATGGTTGAGTTAACATTTGGCATTGTAGTACAACTTCCTAGATCATTCCCCGGGAAATGCGTCTTGTTTTATAATATTCCAGAGAGTTTCGATTTTATTATAAGAATCCTGCACTTTTTTCATTAGATGATTTATTTTTTCCTGGCGTAATTCATTTTCAACACCTTTCTTGGCTATCTTATGAGCGGTCTTGCTATGTTCGGAGTTCTCCTGTTTTCTCAGTTGATTCAAGTGCTTGAGATCATCAATTTTTTCAAATGAAGTGGAAGGGGTTTCATTTTTTGTGGATTTAGCCTCAAAGCACCAATGAAAATATTTCCAGAAAATACTGGAAGCTTTATTGGTATTGGTAAATGTTCTGGTGGTAAAGTTTTTTAGAAACTCCCTGTCACCGGTTAGAAGTTCCTCAAACTCAGCTATGGAGAATTCGTTGATTTTTCTAGATTCGTAGGTTTCAATCTGGTTCTTTATGTTTGTAGGAATATTCTTCATTTTATCATTCCGAATAATTGTTTGTGAGTGATGATCCGATAAGGCAAGATCGCAGTTACTAGGGATTAGGCTGTCTCTATCGACGTCAGTTAAGGTCCTTTTTTCAATATAAGAAAAAACATTTATCGAAAGGGGCTCACCGAGAACGCTGCAATCACTTTATCACAACGCCACATCATAGAACACAATATGCTTTGCGTAATCATATAAATGATGGAGGTATCAATCGACAGTGTGGAGATCTTGGTGTGCCCTCTTTATGACAAATTATGAAAAATAGTGGAGAATCCATCTAGAAGAGCAATAAAGTCTCCGGATTTATATTGTGTTCATCACCTCCTTTTATCCATTACGCCATCCTGAATTCGATAGTGAACTCACAAACGAGAACAAAACAATTATGTTTCCACTTGATGCACTATGAAAGAGTTACCATGATGTTATTGTTCAGGTAGGAATGGAAGTGAAAGTGGCTCTCAGCGTTGGTGAATAAAGCGATTATAATTTCATTAATAATTTACCCCCAACAGGAACGTCACTTCAAGTGCTAAACAGTTTATTCTACGAATAAACTGGTGGTGTTCCATTAATTATTGAATTAAGGAGTCTCAAGCTGATTCACCCAAGAATTGAAAACTCAATTTGAATTTTGATGAAAATTGGATACCGGAAAACATTGTTGGTATTCAGTATAAGCGATCACGTGTGAGCCTAGCATTTGCGTGTGCCTTACCAGCGCGGGGTTTTTGAACCAGTGCAGGGTTTTCAAAAATCACCCATATGAAAGTTGCAAAATTACGAAGGTTCAAATCACACACCTATGAAATTGGTCCTGGTTCATTCAAATGATTCAGAGAAGTGGCCATATAAATTTTGAGAAATCATTGTTGTTCAGAACTCACTCTAATGGGACGGTCTGGAATCAAATCCAGATGGTTCTAGAGTTTTATCTATGGGACAATTTCTTGGCAAATATCAACATTCTATGTCTCTAAAGAAAATATCTGCGACAGAGTAATTCTATTCGGATTTCCTTTTCCTTGGATGAGACCCGTTTGAGGGATTGACACTGTCAGTCACATACAATTACTTAATATCTTGGAGGGTATAAGTTTCAGAGAAACTTTGTTCAATCTGATGAAGGATAACCTATATAGTAGGAAACAAATAGTGAAAATTGGTGATGTCATCAGCAAAAGAAGTACAGTTAATTTTGGTGTTCCACAAGGTACAGTTATGGGACCAATTCTGTGCAATATATATCTGAATGATCTCTATAAACAAAACCTGAAAGGAGATGGAATTGGTGGTGATTCAGTCGTAATATATGGAGACGAGACGTGGGACCTGTTGAAACCTACGATAGAGGAAGACCCTGGAACAATAATTTATTGGTTTGATAGCCGCCTGCTAATAGTCAACAATGATGAACTGTATTTGTACCATTCACATCTTATGAAAGATATCTGCCAAAATTCAATGAACTGAACATCAATAGTGAAAACGGTATGGTAAAAATCAAGCCTACTGACAGTGTCAAATACCATGGTATATTTATCGATAATCTATACTATACTATTCTCTGATCGAAAGTCACCTCATTTGTGGTATCATTGCTTGGGGACCTGCCAACAAAAATCATTTCAAACCGTTGGAAACAATCCAAAGAATGATAATTATATGTATGTATAAAAAACCCTTCACATACAATACAAATGACTTATTCACGAAAACGGACAAAATCACAAATACACCACAAGATACAAAACTGGTTCTATACGTACTCCAAAACTCAAAAAAAAAATGTGTTACAGAGTTCGTTCCACTTTCTAGGTCCGAAAACATATAATTCGATTCCAATTTCACTCAAAGAAATAAATTCAATTCCACTATTCAAGAAAAAACTGAAATCGTGGATAAAGAAACAATCGAAAATGCAAATATATCAATGTATAGATACAAAAATCAATATTTTTTTAATTCAGTATTTTATGTTTTTAATTATTATCAATCATGTAGTGTTAAAATACAGTGATGTTTCATTGAGATATATATGTATGTAATCATCATTCACTCACTCATCATCATCATTATTCTAATCCATTAACTTTAATCCATTTACCCATGTACGAGTTATAAACCTATTATGGAAACATCACCATATTTATTTACACTTTGATTGTAAATTTTTTGTTATGAAAATCCAAACTGAATGTGAACCCGTCAGATAATGTTGTTCATATTCCATATAAAAACAAGTGATGTTGCCTTACATTCTGCACATAATAAACCCCTATTTTTTCAGCTGAGTATTATGATAAAATTTGAACCATCGCTATGAGTGAGACTTTCCTCGATATAATAATCTTCCTAGAATCTTAGACCTAATTCGTTTCCATCAAATTAGATTCCAACTACGAAGATAATACATTTTTGCAAATGACGTGGGATATATTCCATTACAATTCCAAGTTTAGAAAAAACAAGTGAAGAAATTAATCAACTCTCTTTCTTTCAGGGGAACGAGTGGTCTGGATATCGACTTGAGACGAGTTGATATCGATCAGTGCCCCCTACCAAAAGGAGGAACACATCTGAATATTTTCGCTGCTTCCGATAAATGCAAGAAAAAAACTACACAGGTATGTAACAAGTGCACATCAAATAATCGATCACACTTTTATCAATGACGGCAATATGTTGATAATATTCTCGTAATTTGGCCACATGAACATAAAAATCTCTCAATATTTTCTGATCATCTCAATCAAAACTATCCACGAATGAAATTCACCATGGAATTTGCATTTGGGATTCCTGAATGTTTTGATCAGAAAGAAACTGGACGTTACCCTTGGCCACAAAGTGTGCCGCAAGAAAACCCACACTTACTGTTTCTCGAATTCAAACTCCCATTTAGTAGCGAAAAAAACGATCACGAAGATTGGCGGACGATAAAAAAAAGTATTCCAGAACAACGTGTTCAAGAATCACCATATATAGAAGAGACCACGATAAAATTAGCAGAGTTCTTTTTTGGCATAATATTTCAACAACGTTCAAAACAGACCGTAAAATGAAGTCCACTTTCCGAAACACCAACACTACCGTGTGGAGACTGAAGAGAAGTTTATCGTCCAAACAAATAGAATAACCAACATTCGCAGATACGAACACGTATCCATAAGAAACAAAGAATCCAACAACTATGAGTTGAGGAGTACGGCACGAAGAGATCAGTTGAGTTCGGATCACCTGAAGATGGCAGATATGGTTTTGATGGTGATGAAACGTCGGAGATTCGTTATTTTAGGATGAATACCACAATACGCATTGAGGAATCTGAGAAAGCAGTTCCACATATTATATCAGCAAACATCTACTACTTATATATAGGGTGTAATCAAACTTCTTGCACATCCGTGAATGACGAGTGGTTTATATCATGATATATTCTCGTCGACATAAAGCATTTATTATGTTAGTCAAGAATGACTTCCCTTGGTAGATGTTTGAGTATTTCACCCTAGTAGAGGGTGGTGTAGTCACTCTCAATTGACAGTTTAATTGCCCATTAATCACTTTCAACTGGCAGGTTAATTGTCCATTGATTAATTTAAATTGATAGGTCAATTAAATTCATTTGACAGTTCAATTACCCATTGGTTATTTCACTTCACAGTTTAGTTATCCATAAAACTAGTTCATTCGACAGTTTAACTATTACTTAATTTTATTTGAAAGTTAATGGGTTAATGCACATTTATAATTCTTTATCGAACAGTCTATGTTCTCAGTAAACTTTCTTTATCAGATAATCATTATTTATTTCATCTGACAGTTAACGTTCCCATTTCAATTACTCTTCATTTGGCAGTTTGATCAATAATTATTTTCATATGACAATTCTCTTATTGATCATTTCAGAAGGCGTCTTTGGGTTTTTTTGAATACACCGACAACATATTTCTCTAGGCATTATCGCTTCCCTAACCAACCAAAACGATCTTATTTTTCATCTAATTTATGATTTACATATGGATCAATAACATTCGTTCAGATATATATCTAGAAAGGGCACTTGATCATAGAAGTATCCTGACCACATATTGATGATCTACAAGGTGTTAGTGAATAAGTGCGACAAACTTCAGGGGGTGATTCTGCATATAAAAATAATGACACTTTGCTATATAACTTTTGTCCGCAAATGCTTCTTTTGAAAACTGACCGTTTATTTATTGCTCTGAAACCGGTAGAAATATGCAGAAGGAATTTGGTGATTTCAAGAGGTAGTTATTGCGCATTTTTTGATATGCAATTAAGAATTTTATGTTTATCGCGCATACGGATAATGATCTCATTTTTTTCAAAGAAAAAAATGGTACGCCACTGGGATTATTCGAATAAAAAATCTTTCTTGGATTCCTCGTTCAATTTGTGACAAAAAATCTACCTTGCCTTTTTTTCGTATGGGGCGACTTTTTATGGCAAAAAATAAAACATCTTAACGCGTATTTGTCATTACTCAATACATTATCTAGTAGCGATGCTAGTAGGCTACTGTCAACATTCTGTTGAATACAAATATTTCAACGGAATGTCTAATTATCATTTTTCCATTCTTGAGTTTTTAGTTTGGTATAACGTCAATGAAGGAAAATTAAAGGAATTTTTTGTTAGGTAAAGAATTCAAAAATGATTCTGAATTTGAAATATCTCAGTGGCGTACCATTTTTTTCTTAAAAAAAAATGAGTTCATCAGCCGTATGCACGCCAATGATGAACATGGAATTCGTAATTACATGTCAAAAAATGCCCAATATTTACCTCTTGAAACTCCGTGCCATGAGCAATAAATGGAGTCGGTTTTTAAGAAAAACTTTAACACCCCATCCCATTTAACACCCCATCCCATATCTCGGAAAAGGAAGCATTCGCGGACAAAAGTTATATAGCAAACTGTCATTATTTTTTCATGCAGAATCACCCTCTGAAGTTTGTCGCACTTATTCACTAACACCCTGTTTATATGGATTTCAAATTAGATGAAAAATAAGATCAGTTCAGTTGGAAAGCGATGATGTCTGAAGTAATGTTTCGTCTGTCGACCAAATTACGCCTTCTAAAATAATTAATGATAGAATTGTCAATGATGAACTGCCAAATAAAAAGTACATGGAATGAGGACGTAAATTGTCAGATGAAATAAATAATGATTGTGAATAAAACCAATTTACCGAGAACATGAAATGAAAAAATCATTAGAGGTTGAGTAAATATTGGTAAAACTGTCAAATTAACTAGTTTGATGAGTAATTAAACTGTCAAAGAAAAATAATTGAGGGTGATTGATTTGTCGATTGAAAATAATCAATGGGCAATTAACCTGTCAGTTGGAAGTGACTAATGGGAAATCGAACTTTCAATTAAGAGTGATTAATGGGACTGTTTGAACTACACCCCCATTTTTCTCTTGGGTTAACTCTACTGATTCCTTCAGATACTCTGAAGATATCATTGGACAGTTTCCCCTCAAGTTTTTTAGTGGCTGGCAGAATTTCTCCAAGTGGAATGCAAATATTTCAGCATTTTGGTTGTTTCAACGCACCCATTCACCACTTCCCATCACTGTTGAATCAGTGGTGTTTGTGTGTGAAATGGTTTTCCATATTTCCCATAGAGAATAGGCTCTCTGCCATTTTTCCTTTGCTATCGTTTTCCACTGATAATGTTTGTCATTTTCTTCGGGCAAACGTTGCCATTTGTTTTTCTCCCCATTTCTGGGTTATCATTTCAGGAAGTTAGATGTAGGTTGAAAATTGTCTTATTCCATAATCTATTCGATTCATTGTTCTCGACAATCCGTTCAATTTGGATTTTTGAATCAGGATTTTTACCAGTCTTTTATTCTATTACTTGACTGTTTATTCAATAGTGATCATGTTCTGGGAGTTATTTTCTTATTGTAGTAGTTAGTCTGAAACCCTGAATATTTTTCGCGTTAGAAGCTCCTCCTGTGATGAAGTTTTGACCCATTCCCAACTAACATTATAGGAAAATTATACCAAGCAGTGGGGTAAAGCGGCTTCAAGAAGTCCGAATTTACCCATTTCTAACCAAATATTTCACCTTCAAGTACTAACTAACTCCAAAGTTATAATTGGAGTTATAAAAACCATAATTGAGAGCACCAAATCTCCTTCAAAAACCAAAAACTTAATAGGCGTAGTGCGTAGTATGAAATTACTTGTTATGGACTTCAAATATACCTTCACAGCCTCATGGGTTAATAGAGTTATTTACTAGGTTAAATTTCACCTAAAGGTAACCAGCAAAATGTGTTCAAAATACTTGGAACTCTCAGGAAAAACCTTCTGGTGAATATTTACCTAATTATTACCTCATGTGTGTTCATATAGTCAGGGAATTGACAAGTCAGTAAACAGGTCTACTATATACTCTTTATTACCTATTTTGGCACCAATTAAGTTAAAGGAGTCACCTGGACATTTCTTGACCTATTTTATACCTACTGCTCTACAATGAGGGCGAGATTACCACAATATTTGTCAAATCAGACTAAATGTCAACAACGAAGTCAAAGTTACCTAAAATAAAATCCTCAAAGTAACTTAGTCTATCATCAGATATTAAAGACCAAGTCGATTCAGATGAGGATGACATGATACAATTTACTTCCTTTAAATTTTTTATTGTGCCCTACATTCTAGAAATCTATATAAAATGCCGAGCAAAAATTTGAATAGAGTTAGTAAACCATACAGGTATACCACCAACTATTATCGATTAGCTGCCAGAATGAGAACAAATGAAAATATAATCCGAAACCATCCTATACTTTCCGATGTCCAGAGATCAGAGCCATCATCTTTCACTCAGTCATCATCAACTACAGAAATTAATGTAGAGTAAGAAATTGCTTTCACCGATGATGATACCGGGGAAAAATATGGATCACAAGACGATGAGTTCAATGGGAATAAGGCACAAAGCTTGGAAGATAACCTCCCATTGTTAGAGGAGTTCAGAAATTGGGCCTTGTCGCATAAAGTCTCCATACAAGCAGTTGGTAGAACACTCTCCTTTTTGTTCCCACTTATGGGGTACATAGGAGTATTCAACTATGGGTGTTGCTTCACGTCTTTTTATGACGGCAACTATTTTAAAACACTCATCCATTATTGAAATAAAAACATGAAAGCGTTAACCTTAAACTTTGGTTAGGTCTCAGGTCATGTCGGTAAGAGATACTGAACAATGAATGGGCTGCGTTCAGAAAGCTTCGTCTGTCGCCAGCGGTAAACTACAGCCGCGACGTTTTCAATGATGCAGCGACAAAATGGAATTCAATGAAGTTCATCCTTTTGAAGTGAATGGATGAAAAAATGGTATTGAATACGCAAAAAATCAAATCAATAGAAAATTGATTTTAACAAAATAAGAGATTGATGTGTTGAAATGATGAGTTTCCATGGCTTCGAGAATTTTAGAACCGATCATTGTGGTTTCCTGAAAGTAAAAATCAAGCGAATCATAATTGGTCGATTTTTTAATGGTATTTACAGTTGGCTGATAAATTGTATATTTCCGGGCACCGAATGCGGAACGCAGAAATGTCAAATCAAAATTATTCAGCCAATCACAGCACACCATTTTATATTTGAAAAGTTATGATTGGCTATTTCTCTTCGGAAAGAGATTCCCTCATTAGACAATAACATTAATCATGGTTTCTATTCTGGGAAGATGTGCACTGAAATATAAATATCGCGTACTATTATCAACATTACTGATGGATTTGATATTTAAATTCAGAATGAACACTCATTACAGGGTTTTCTAGTCAATATCCATTTCTCTGAGTAACTATAGGTTACTTGGCCTTACCATTAACATTAGCAAAACATATTGACTTTTTCACCCCGTATTGACATTTGAGTGTTTCTGCACAGAACATAGAATAAGTAAAATATAAATTTATTATCCACGATTCGCAATCCTTCCAGAGAACGAAACGTATAGACATGCATCAATATCATATATTGTATTTCATCACGTGACCACAATGTGAAAGGGTCCGAAATCCCAAGATAAGGAAAATGGACTTCAAAGTCAGGAATAAAGGTTACTTTCGACTTTGAACAAAGTCTATATGTTCTCATAGTCAAAATTTTAAGGAATTTCGACATATAGGTCCCATATGGAATCTACGCCATATTTTTCGGTTTGAACCGTTTCCGCCATTGTAAAAATAATACATAATTTTCTCGAATCGACCACATTTTAATGAGTGGTAGTCAAAAATAGGTGAATATGATATGTACACACATACTTCGTCTATAAAATCAGTTTTTGAAGTGTTTGATGGAAAAAGTTGTCAAAGTAGACATGAATTATGTTTTTTTTTCATACAAATCTAATAATTTGATGGGCCCACTTGTTTTAGACGAGTAAAAATCAACATTATCACAGAAAAGTTTGAATCGCAAATGAAATCACAGCTAGGTGTGGATGCGAAACCATCACTTATTGCATTATCTGCTATACGTTTATTGACAATTTTTTCTTCATACGCCATGTTCATGTCAACTTCAACGCTTTCACGCATAAGCATGTAGGTTAAGATACACAATATACAGTAAACTTTTATCATCTTCTTCTAACCTGCCATTGTTTGTTGTTTGTTTCATTACAGTGTTTATAACCTGAAATTGGTAAAAATGACTACATTTTTACCATCAGTCGACTAGTCTGGAGGCAATTTTACCTATTTATGCCTTCAACTTATAAGGAGAAATGTCTTAATTTCCCAAATTTCGACTTCTGAATTACTTCCATTTTTTCCCCATAATGGTAAATTTAAGGTAATTATAACGTAATAATTACCTTCGCCAATTAGGGCGCTGACCTATTCGAAGGTCGAAATGACGTAAATTTTACCTATAATGTTTGTTGGGTTCGTTGATGTGTGATGCATAACATTTCAATATGACATTTCCAAGAGGCGTCTCACATTTTTCATGTGGATTTAATGACGGGGGAAGTTGATTTTTTGTCAACGTTGGCTTTCATCAGATATACCTTTCATCTTATAGTCCTTTTCAACATGTATCTTGATGTGAATCCTGCTGACTATGCAATATATGAGAATTTTCAACTTTCAATTTCTGTTATGAGTCCCATGCAGCGTCAGTCCACAGTGGATACTACGTTCATCTTAGCCTCCGAGGAGGAGTATATACAAGGTCCATAAATCATCTGTTATGAGAAATCTCCCCGAAGACTTGTTAAGATTGCAACTCCGACACTCTAGAATCCACTTTGTTTCTAGAGAAGACATCTCTGAAACTGGAAAGCTATCGTCGAATATATCACGAAGTGGGTCACAGAATAACAGAAAGTCGAGTGATCAGAAAAAGAGGAAACTGAGTTACCCGATTCACCTCATGATGGGATTCTTCGTTGGGCGGAGGAAACCATATTGGAGTGATGAGAATTAGAGAAATAACTCCCTATAGACAAGTTTCCATTCGAGTGCGCTGAAAAGGCTGGAGGATTTTTTTATGTTTCAACAAAAATGTTATATAAATTTTTTTATAGACCTTCTCTGGAGTACTCCAGGGATCGATATTAGTTCCAGTTCTCTTCATGTTATACATCTCTGATTTTGAAAAAACATCCTCCTATTGTCAGTAGTAATACTATAAGTACTTCTGAATAATCGATAACTTGTTGCATAATTACAAAGAGTGTCAGTTTGACAGTTTAAATGATCCGACCGCGAAGCGGGAGAATTATTCTGTGAAACTGACACGATTTGCAATTATGCAGGAAGTTTGAGATGTATAATCGTATTCATTTTGAAGTACGTATTGTATTTGATACGATTATTTTCTGAGTAAATTAAGTAAATATAAACAATTTATTAAATTCAAATACAAATTGGTACAATGAAAATTACATCATTATATACTACGTTTTTTTTACTGAGTTATTTTCTGCGCTGGAAACGTGGCTACTGCTCATTGAAGTGCTGGAAATACCGGAGGTTACTTGAACCTGTAGCGTTTTAAAAATTGGATCTCATTTCATTCATTGTGTTTTGGTGATGTTGTTCATCTTACTGTAGGTAGGGTTTGATAGAATTGCTATTACCATGTCCTGTTATTTTAAAAAGTTCTTGTTTCGATACACCTGCTTTTGCCAATTGTGAAACACCAGTGGCTCGGTGAGAATGATGTGAAAATGTTCTGTTTGTCATATTTGAATTTGCCAATTCTGCAGACTTTTTGGTCCATTTACTAATTTCATGTACTCCAATTGCCATATTTTTGTGCCAGCCAAAGGTTTTTTGTTTTTTCCAGTTGGGCTTCACTGTCAGAAATAACCAAGCTTTTCTAATATTGATGTTTTCGCTTATTTTTATCATTAGTTTATCTAGAAGTCTCACTAGACTTACTTCATTATGGTTGGGTACAAGCCATTTATTATTAGCACACGTTTTGCTCCTCCCTGTATGGTTTTGGTAAAAATAGGATTATATTGTATTCTACCAGTTGGAGTATCATCATTTCCAGTTTCCTTTCGAAAATAATGAGTCGAACATGTTCTTTATAATTTTCTCCATTCCAAAATGGATGCTATCATTTCAGTGGAAATTTATTCATTCAGTATATAGATTCTTTCACTACAAAACGTAAGAAATTGTTTCCATACGTTTTTTGTTTCCACCGTATTATGAGGCTCAGTATTTTGTATACTTTCGTCTATTGCATTCAATGATGAATCTCTGAATCGACTCATTTTTGAACAATTATCGATAAACGTCAAAATTTGACAGTCCTGTTAGTTTGTGTATTGTTGTATATTGATGTCGATGTGGCTACTACGGTAATTAAATTATTGTAAAATTTTCGATTGGTGGAGCTACTTTATGTATTATCACGTATTGGTGGAGCTACTTTATGTATTATCACGTATTGTCGAAATAATACAAGGTAACCCAACTAAATTGAACGTTCTGATTGGTTAAAAATCACACGAAAAAATTATCATTTCTATGCAGATGACACGCAAGTATTCATCTTTTTCTATCCCGAGGAAACTGAACATGCCACATCTGCACTTAACTTTGATTCAAACCAACTCTTTGAGCTTTCTATAAATTACTGCCTTCTTCTGAATCCACTGAAATCTGTTGCCATGCTGAGTATGATCGATTGCGAGCCACTGTTCTCTATTCCAATGAATATCCTATTATCATGAATAATCAAACCATTGAACTGCAAAAGAGTATCAAAAATCTGGGGGTAATCTTCGATCAAGATCTGAAATTCACCAGTCACATTTCGAACTGTCTTCGAAAGGCCTACGTGGCACTCAAACTAATATTTCACAGACGGCACTTGCTAACTAGACCGGTAAGAAAAATCCAATGCGAGGCATTAGTACGCGTGAATTACTGTGATATTTTCTATGACCGCTGTATCAGTAAAATGGATGCGAATCGGATTCATAAACTTCAAAATGTATGTATCACGATGGTCTTCTTGGTAAGAAAATACATTATTCATCTATTTAGAAGCATAAAATGGCTGCAAATGGAAAATAGAAGATATTTACACTCTGCACATTTGAAAAAAAATCATAATGAACAAAAATTCACAATACTTACTTGAGAAACTGAAATTTCGAATAGATATACATAATATCAATATTAGGTTTAAAGGAACCCTTACGGTGCCTGTGCATTATACTTCTCAGTTCTAGCGCTCATTTTCTTACAGCAGCACTAAAATACTCAACTAACCTTCAGCAAACATGAAATGTCTAAATTTGAGTACTTTCAGATCACAACTATGGGAGTGGCTACTTGATCGTCAATAGTTGCACATATTATCATCAGATATTATATGCTCTTCATTTTTCTCACGTATTTATTCTCTCTATTTTTTTCTCTCTGTTTGTTTAGTCTATACAGATTGACTTCAGATATTACACCCAATTTCCCTATGTAACATATTTCTTTTCCTTGGAGTTAGGTGGAAGAACAGACATTCTGGAACCTATCTGGAATCCAGAATGAATTGAACCTCACCCGACATTTCAAATTATTATCTCACTACTTGTTATATTCATGATTAATGAAGATCTTCTCATCACTATTATTATTGTGCCAATGTCCTCTCATTTGTTCTATCAGTGATGGAAAATTAATAAGCAATAAGCTTGTGGCACGAATATAATATGGTAAATATCCTATTGGTAGACTTGCGCGCATTGAGATGTGCAGTTTGCTGATTCTCACGTATTTTTACCAAAACATCACACAGCCATACTCTTGTGTTCAAACATTTTTGCACGAATAACTGCAGTTTCCTACAATATACACATTTTTTGCGATGTGAACAGGACACACGGCTTTTTACTCATGATAATCAAAGACATGGTGATTTCAATTTTGATGATAATGACAGCCTTGAATTCATTTTTTGGCAGTTGCAGTGGGTGCATTTTATTGATTCCATAATAACTGAATAGTGAGTCTTTTTCTTCAATTCCTTCCGTCATTCAAATGGTAGAGGTGTGCCTCAGAACGGTGTTTCAATCGGTGAGAAGGCAGCTCAGGTCTTTGACCCGAACAAATTCACAGGTGCCAGTAAAGTTTCATCAAGCGACAGAGTTAAGGAGCAGCTCTCGGTGTTGTAGCGCTCAATGTTGTTCTAATGATAAAGAGCAGTTATTTCCATATCTCTCGTCTCTAGCAATGAATTCGATCAATATGAACCTGATGAAAATCTTTGGAAAAATGTTTGATTTCTTCATTTCATATGGGTTTATCATATTCCAGAATATATCAAGCTATTCAAATCTAAATCGTTCGAGATTATAACAAAGTTATGGTTGGTGGTAAACTATTTTTATAATAGTAATAATGATCTCAAATTCATCTTAAGGAATTTTTGTCAATTTACCGAAGTAAATGCAATATAATGTACAGGGTGAGTCAACAGGATTCCCGTGGTTCATTGCTCCTTAATGTATCACTATTTCGAATTCTTATATTTTTTTTGTCAAAGGGGCCATCTAAGACCAACTTCTAAAATTATTTTCATCCATACAGGGTGCATCATTGATGCGTGGCTAACCAAAGTTGTTCTTTTTCAAATGAAACACCCGGTATATTTTCATATATTCCGATCGGCTGTTTCATTGGCTGCTCAATGATCCTTTCAATTTTGAATTCCGTTGCGGCGTTGCCGAGTTATTCAGAAAAAATCTATTTTGTAGACTTCTTTTCGAAAAATTACTTATTTCACATTTTGAAATATTTAGTGAAGATAATTGGGGAATCGTTGGTCGATATGATGATGTTCATTGAGAATACCAAGAATTTGAAATAAATTGTACAGGATGTTCGATACAACAACACAAACTTAGTCATTTTCAAACATCGGTATTTTGATTTTTTCAAATGGAACACCCTATATATTATTAAATCAAGTCCTTTTCAATTACTCTACACTTTTTATTATCCATGTCATGTACCTTGAACAACTCGTTTCCGAAATATTCTACATCCAAAAGATGGATATTTTTCCACAGAAAATATTGACAATGTTCGCCTTTGGTATCATATTTGGAATTAAACTTTGCATAAAAATCTTATTTATTTGAATCTAACAGAGAATAATAATTAATGCAGCAAATGTTCAATGTGCCTGCCATTTTCACCAATACACACTCTCCATCTGTTTAGAAAATCAGTATCCACATGTGCCAGCATGTCCTCTGAAATTTTCCTGAAAGCAGTACGAATTCTTGCTTTCATATTTTCAGGAGTTGTAGGCGGAGTTTGATAGACAACCCATTTAATGTATCCCCATAGAAAAAATATAATTTTTTTGTAAGGTCCGGTGACCTTGGAAGCCACTGAACTGGCCCTCCTCTACCTATCCATTTTTCACGGAATTCATTATCAATGTATTCCCGCACATCAGTGTGGTAATGTGCAGACGCGCCATCTTGTTGTATTCACATTCTCTGCCTTATTGCCAATGGAATATCATCTAATAAATTTGATAACCGATTTCGCAGAAATCTTAGATATTTTTTTCCATTGAGATGTCCGTTGAAAAAAAAGGGCCCAATTACACGCCGTCAGTGATACCTCCCCAAACACTCAGTGACCAACGTTGTTGGTGATTGACATATCTAACAAAATGAGGATTTTCAGTTGCATAATAGTGCATATTATGCCGATTCAAATGGCCATTGTTGTGAAACGTGGCTTCGTCCGAAAATAGAACATACTCAAAAAGATCAGGTTCTTGGTTGATTTTATCTACACCCCATTGGCAAAACCGCATTCGCTTTGGAAAATCTCTTTCAGTAAGCTCGTGCATTAACTGCATATGATATGGATGGTAATTGCATTTTCTCACCATCCGAGAAACACTACTTTGAGATATTCCCAACTCCCTACTCAAAATACGTGTACTCACATGGGGATTCTCGGTAATATGCAATGCAATATCAAGAGCATTTCCATCATTTGTTACACGACAAGCACGTTCAAACTTTTTGTAAAATACTTTTCCGGTTTCCTCAGATCTTGTTTTGAAGTCTCGAAATGCTCGCTGGTCTGGATGTCTTCTCTCAGGAAATTTTTGTTCGTATAACCTAGATGCCAGTAAGCAATTGCCATCACTTTCACCCAAAGCATACACCATTCCAACCATGTCCTCTAAACGATAATTCATAATGCCACAATAATTTTAACACAACTGGATTGTAGTTTGACAGTTACCTCTATTTAAAAATTCCGATAGTCATTTTTTCAGCGGTAGTCATGGATAACTAAACTAGAAAAAATAGTTACATTTAAAAATTTCTTTTGCTATGATAGTTATTCATGAGTTGCCAAGAATGCTTCCGAAGATGGAAAAAAATAATTAAAACATCATTCAGTATCAGTATTTTCTAAGAACAAACATGTAGATAAAAAAATCTATAGAATTGTTGATTTGATATTGAACAATTCCTTCAAACCAGGATATCTCGGAAACAGGTTGTTCAAGGTACAAGACGTCGGAAATGAAAAGTGTAGAGTCATTGAAAAGGAGTTGATTTGATTGAAAATATACAGGGTGTTCCATTTGAAAAAATCAAAATACCGATGTTTGAAAATGGCTAAGTTTGTGTTGTTGTGTCGAACATCCTGTACAATTTATTGCAAATTCTTGGTATTCTCAATGAACATCATCATATCGACCAACGATTTCCCAATTATCTTTACTAAATATTTCAAAATGTGAAATAGGTAATTTTTCGAAAAGAAGTCTACAAAATAGATTTATCTTGAATAACTTGGCAACGCCGCAACGGAATTCAAAATTGAAAAAATTGTTGAGCAGCCAATGGAATAGCCGATCGGAATATATGAAAATATACCGGGTGTTTCATTTAAAAAAGAATAACTTTGGTTAGCCACTCATCAATGATGCACCCTGTATGAATGAAAATAATTTTAGAAGGTGGTCTTAGATGGTCCCTTTGACAAAAAAAATATAAGAAATCGAAATAGTGATACATCAAGGAGCAATGAACCACGGGAATCCTGTTGACTCACCCTGTATATGTGCTGTACCTTGATAGTGAAAACAAAAATATTTAGAGAACTGATAAGGTTACCTTTTGGCTGTTTATTGTGAACTTATCACTTGGCAAGGGTGTTGGATTCAGGAAATGGAAAATTGTTCAGTATTCCATAGTTTCCAATCAAAAGACTAGGTGGCGCCACCTCCACGGAAGAGACAAACTAACATCAAATTTGATTCTGTCATTGAAAAACACTCTCAGACACCAAATTTCACTCGAATATCACAATTATTCTGGAGTGTATTCACACAAAATCAAAATAAGAAATCAACTTTGACACCCTGCATCTCAGAAACGAATAACTTGCGGACATATGTTTATAGGAACTTTTTTTTTAATTTTCACGTCAGCAACATACTCCTGAATTTTCTACACGTGCTCAAGAAACACCCTGTATATCTGAAAAAATGGGAAAGGTATTGACTACTCTTAATGAAAAGCCATCCGACCAATTTATTATTTAAACATCACCGATTCAACGGGTGTGGGGGAAGGGGGTAAATGGGTTTGTTGAAACAACCAAAAAGCAGAAATGTTTGCATATCACTTGGAGAAAATTTTCGAGCTCTGAAAATAAGAATATCTTTGGAGGATCTGAAGAAATTATTAGAGTAAACCCAAGAGAGAAAATCAAAGAAGTCAAAGAGAATATTCACCTCAGAGAAGCCGCAGGATATAATTTCATGAAGGGTGAAATACTCAAACATCTTCCAAGGAAATACTTTGA